>KZ651071.1:0-10760 GCA_001010745.2 Gerris buenoi
AGTGTGCCATATAGCTTCCTCCCTTTGGGTCACATGAGCAAATGTATATACAAATAATAAGATATAGCTTTCAAAATATGTATAAGTAGATATTATTGAAAAAGTAGTTTGTGCATGTATGTAAGAGGAAGCAATGTCCGTAGAAGGTTAACATTAATATGTAGATCTATGAGCTAACTTTGGCATACCATTTAAATTTGATCAAAATTGGTGTGTTCCAAAAATACATTAAGACATTAAGAAGACCAAAAAGGTTTCCAAATGTCTAAAACTAATTTTGGTTAAGGAAAATTTGAAGTTGGAGAAAAAAAAATATACAAAAGATTCGTTCTTAAGAATCATCACCAACTGTCGGAAACAAAAATTCTCAATGATAATAACTACCTAATATAGTCGAAACATTTCATTATTCGTTATTATATTCTATTAATTACAAACTTCACAACAAAACAATATTATAAATAAACAGGCAATAGACTAGGCATGGCACACATCTAAGTATACAAAAGGGAAGGGATTTTATCTATTGTGCATACATGATATGATACACCCTTAGAGATTATCTTCATATTGTGTATCAAACGGTTTAGGATGTATGGAAAGTCCCACTTTGCACGCGTATTTTGTGAAAGCAAAAGGAGTCATAGAAAAAGAAGTATCAAAGCGCACTAAATCGAAGAAAAGATTTTTACATAAAGTAACAGCAATGTGAACTCTTTATTCGTGGTAACAGCAACATTTTTTTTTTTTTTTTTTTTTTTTTTTTTTTTAAAAAATAAATTAAAACTATACAATTTTAAGATTCACTTAATTAAAAATACAAGTCAATGATGTTTAAATGTTTAAATTGGGTGTATTAAATTTTTCGTGTAATAAAAACAGTTCCTCCTGTTTGCATTATAGTAGAAAGACTATTTTCGTGTTTAGAGGTTTAAGCAATTTTGGAATAGTAAAAAATAACAAACATTAGACTCAGGTGAAAACGGTTAAAGATCTAAGATACAACATCGTGATTTCATTATGTAACCACAGATAAGATTCGGTTTTTATAATTATAAGGATATTAAAAATTAGATTTTTAAAACTTTAAGGAACTAGTTTTACTGTTGGTTTTTATGCTAAAAAGTGTTTTGTTTATAAAATAAATCGGTACTATAGACTCAAAATCAACTTTTACATATGTATACACGGTAAGACGGGATTTAAATCCAATAATATAAGATTTAATTAATTTCGGACTTAAGAACGTTTAAATTCATAAAATTTTTCACAGCATCACTAATTTTCTCTCTTATATACTACGTAAATATGAAAGAAAAAATCAAAAAATTGTATCGATAGCTAAATCCATATTTTCTAGTGTAACCTTGACATCCCACTTGATCACTCTTTTCTNAAGAAGGAGTTTTTCTAGGAGTTTTCCCATAACAGGTAGGAGACTTATAGGACGATAGGATGAGGGAAGATGAGGAGGTTTTAAAGGTTTTGGGATCATAATAATGGTGGCAAATTTCCATTGAGTTGGGAAGTGGGCTGGATTAACTTTAAGCTAGAATTTTGTGTACAAGTTAATTTTATAAGTGCCATTTAAGAATATGTGGTCGGCAAAAGTCGGCTGTTGGACATAAGCTTGGCAATAGGCATTTGAAAAATACAAACCGGTGTAGAGTGGCCAGGCCAAGTCCCTTCTTATTGTATTATGGTGGTCAATGTGATTTTCATGATCCTGAGTATAAAATTAGTAGACCGAACAGCAGGTTGATGTATACTTTGTCACTTAATAGGGGACCACTTTGATTTGGGAAAAAAGAGCGTTGGTGGAGGTCATCTTAATAAGTAAAAAGAACCAGTCTCTCCACGGTAGAAAATACTTATTTATTTATCAAAGCAGCTTTCGGCTTTTATAAAGCCATCATCCGTGTCTTACGTTGGTCTCCGACATCGTATGACTCGCCCTCTACATATTTCCTTTTATCGAATATAATGTGTCTCTAGTTCCACTGAAATCGGCACTGATGATGGCTTTATAAAAGCCGAAAGCTGCTTTGATAAATAAACAAGTATTTTCTACCGTGGAGAGACTGGTTCTTTTTATTTATTTACTTTGATTTGGAGTAATATACGGCTGACTATCAGTATGCAAACTAACATCAACTTTATTTTTGGTCTATTTACTAATTTTGTACTAAGGATCATGAAAATCCAAATGAAGGTGTCCTCTATGATGGGAGGGACGTGGCCACTCTCCTCGGTTTTTTTTTCAAATGCCTTGTTTTTAATCCAATCTCTCAGACGAATTAATTTTGTAAATTTAACTGACAAATTTATTTAAATTTTGTGCTTGAGTTAGGGTGTTTTTTACACGATTTTATTTAACTTGCGTTTTTTTTTTTTTCGATAGCTCGTGTGTTTGAGATTTGCACCAAATTTAACCCACTTCCCAAATATCTAAATATGCACAGATTATATAATTTCCGATGAAAATAAAATGAATCAGTCATTAGTTTTCCAAAATCGGCTCATCGATTTTTTTATTTTTTATTATTCACTTGTTTATTTGATAAAATCAGCAACCCCTATCAATTCAATTATTAGTGTGAAATATGTTTCACCTCATAGGGGATTGGAAAAGAAACAGTCAGTTGTGAATATTTTCTTTCTCGTTAACACATCAAATTTACTTAATAAAAATTAAACAAATAGGGTGAGTTTCTTTAAATTATAAAAATCAGGATTATACAAATCTGCATATCCATTATTAACTTTGTTTGCAGATTCTAAAATAGATTTTTTTTTAAACTCTGTCAAACATTATCTGACATTATTTGAAGTGTCTATCAGAAGGTTTAGCCCTCATATCTAATCTTTTTACAGCATAACTCACGAAGCTGTGCAATAACATGTGTTATTGCCCTATTTTCGACTTTATATTTAATATAATTATAATTTCATACATATACTGTAGATTTCGTTATTATCCCTGGCTTATGCACTTATTAATAAACAGATTATTAAATAATCTGTTTAATCATTATTTACTCTTAAAATTATTTACTTCATTAATTAAAACCGCCAATGTTTCAGAAGCAATTCCGAAGGATAGCAGCTAAATATATGTGGAGTTCATTGCAGTTTCATTACATAGCTATAAAACTGTTTTACTGCGTTTTCATAGTCCGAAAGAATTTTTAAAAAATAAATTAAAACTATACAATTTGTACTATACATATGTATACACGGTAAGACGGGATTTAAATCCAATAATATAAGATTTAATTAATTTGGGACTTAAGAACGTTTAAATTCATAAAATTTTTCACAGCATCACTAATTTTCTCTCTTATATACTACGTAAATATGAAAGAAAAAATCAAAAAATTGTATCGATAGCTAAATCCATATTTTCTAGTGTAACCTTGACATCCCACTTGATCACTCTTTTCTTTCTTCCTACGATTTTTTCAATACAGCATCCATTACAAGCAGAAAATGAGAGATATCGCTTTATCTTAAACGTAATACAGCTAGCTACTGCTAAAAACGAGTTATGTGAGATAAAAAAACATTTTTTCATACTTACGTCCATTAACTTCATACTCGATGCTCTGCACTATCTTCCTGCAGAGTACGTAAGGTTTGTCATGAGAGGACTGGCTCTTAGGTGGACAGTCCTTCTGAAACTTGGCTGGAGGTTTCTCCAGGGCACAGTCTTCATCTCCTTTCTTATAGCTGTTACAATCGTAACACTTTATACTTTCCCCTGTAACAATAATCAACGAATGGATTAGTTATAGTCGTAACACTTCATACTTTCCCCTGTAACAACAATCAACCAATTGTTTAGTTAAAGTCGTAACCCTTTTCTCTCCCCTGTAACAACAATCAACCAATAGTTTAGTTACAGTCGTAACACTTTTCTCTTCCCTGTAACAACAATCAACCAATGGGTTAGTTATAGTCGTAACACTTTACTCTCCCCTGTAACAACAATCAACCAATAGTTTAGTTATAGTCGNGCAGCGGGTAAAAGAGCCTGAATAAAGGTTGTGAAGGTGGAAAGAGCAGTGAGGAGAGGGTTAATGATGGTGCGGAGTTCCTGAAGGAAGGTTTGTAGGGTATCTGGTATATCAGCACCCGGAGTAGGATGTGGGATAAAGGTGGGGATGCGTGGTCTTGTACCTGAAGTGGCAGCGGCATAACTAATTTCAGGCACAATTTTGGTGCTAGTTTGATTAGCTTCTGGCACGGGTGCAGGATGGCTTGTAGATTGCGTGGATAATGCTTGATGGCTTGAAGGTTGCGTGGGTAAAGATGTTACTTGCTTAGAGCTTTCCCTAGGGTGCTGTTGTTCAAGACGGTAAGATTCTTTTAATGCTGATTTGCTTTGGTTTGTTTTCCTTATTTTTTGTTGTAGTTCTTTGTGAACTGTACAACCTTTATAGTTGGTCGGGTGATTGCCATCGCAAAGAGCGCATTTAGGCTGTTGATCTGGCTTTTTGTTGCAACTTTCGGTCAAGTGGGGGTGAAAATTCTAGAGCAAAAAATGAAGGTTAACGAAAGTGAATTCAAACATCCAAAAAAAATATGGTCTGTAAAAAAAACTCAGACTAACTTTCTTATATGCAAGTTCATAATTACTTAGCCCAATGTTTTCCAGTTATTAGCTTTCGTGTTTTCGTGGGTAAATTTTATTATTATTGAACATTTTATCCTAATATATCATAAAAATAACTTCTCCTTGGAAGGGAATCGAACCCAGCCTCCCTTCCTCCGTCCACGTTTAAAGCTTTTTTCCCAGGAACTAGATTTTTCCCGGGAAACTGCTTACATCCTTGAATTTGTATTTAAATAGACAACATTTTTGGATTTTTTTTAATCAACATTGTCGGATTCGTTTTCGAGAATTTTTTTTCACGTTTTTTTCAGAGTTTTTGAAGCGTAGCGTCCCCAAATTTAGAGCTAAAATTTATTTCCCGATTTCGCCTCGGTCTATGTTTTTTCTGAACATGTATGCCAAATTTCCAAATTTACATGTAGTTTAGGATACAGTCGTCTTCACAGACAGACATTTTTTTAAAAACATATTTTTTTTGGCTCATGGGACCTAAAAATGTGTAGATCCATCAAAATCGAATTTTCGTGCCATCACAATACTTTTTTCATTATATGAGAAAGTAAAAACGCATGTTTGTCAAAACATGTAAAATTTCGCAAATCCGTGCATTATATGGATTGGGACATATTGATATAGTTATATGACAATCGATAGTATCGACTTTTGATATCTGGTGGGGAACCTATCAACTGTAAGTAGTTCTACCCATTTAAAGACAAAACCAAGTCAATACAGCCTTCAATTCTTATTAGCTCGTAACATTTTTATAGTTTGTAGGATTACAATAGCATATTACGTTATTTTTTATTTACAGGACTTGCTTTACTATTTTATTTTAGTCAATTATGTAATATATATTAATAATTGTACACTGTAAAATGTTCGTTTAACCAACTTAAAATATTTTGATGTTGAATTCTAGTAGGTGCTAATTTCAGGTGTACATAAGGAAATTTACCGATGTTTAGAAAAGAAAAGAAAAATAATTACTTATAAAAGATTAAAAAAGAAGAACATCAAATGTTAATGCAAAAAATAAATAAAGAACTTTACAACCTTTAAGGAAAATGGGCAAGATGAAAAGATTTTTTATCAGTTGAAAAATAAGATGATGTGTTTTTCAAAGGAGTTGTATTTTAGAGGAAATTTTATCCTCTATCTTCGCAGTCTTATAAGAAAAGAAGCTCCTGTAAAAGTAAAAATAAATTGCCAATTAAATTTTTTAATAGATGAAGTAACGATAAATTTTCACTACTAATAAGCATTAACAATGAACAATCTTATTACTATTACGATAATACAATATTGCGAATACTTTTACAGTTTGATGCAAATTCGCTTTTGAACCAATAAAATTATAGGCAAGTTTATTAGCTGAATGTTTGTCATTTTACTATATAAATAAAAAAGCGGATCGTATTGTTTAGTTATTAGTTATATATTTAATAGTTATTTGTGTAACTAGTGCGCAAAATGGCACTTCGCTGCACTCAAGAGAAATATTTACGCTCAAGCCACAGGCAAGGGCGAAAAGGTTTCTTGAATGCAGCAGACTCTTTAAGCTCGAGTTGTACATTAAATTTTTCCTACAGTTAGTTTTTAATCTGGAAATAAAATGTAAAATAATAGAGTGTTCATCAACATGTAAAAGGTTTTACAATATCAACTAAACCAGCTGTTCTGTTTATAGCCAGTGTTGCCTTTTTTGCCTGATTCAGCAAACCTGACCAAGTGCTGATATTATTTTTCATCATAACACTTACTCATCAATCACATTTGATTTTTTTTTTTTTAGATTGTCTATCTTTACTTTTTTTATATTTTAACATTTATATATTTGATATATGTGATAGTGTTTAAATAATGTAGTTACTAAAAAAAAAAAAAAATCATTAGTTGTCATTGTTATTATTATTTGGATTATTTAATTTTTGTTTAGATTTAAGTTCTTTATGTTCTTAAGTTGGAACACTGGAGTGCGGTAAAGTAGAACGAGTGTGGTAAAGTAATAAGTGCAGGAATCTTCTGTTTTGCGTAGTACTTTGAGTTCGATAACAACCACTTTATCGATCAACTGTAGGAAAATTAATTTACAAAACTCCATTACCAGACTCTAGTAGGACACGGTGCGAGATAGCATATGAAACCCACATACTCATAATTCAAACTAATTGCTAGGTTATGCATTTGTCGAGTAAGGTAATTTATGAAATGAATATAGTTGGATTGAAAATCCGCTTGATAGCGTTTGAGAGCAATACCGTCCAGACTGTGGTAGTGTGAAGTATTTAGCGAACTATTTATTAATTTATTTATAATGGGAGAGGAGTTTTTTTTTAATACTTAACGATATTGTAGTATCAAATTCAATCCATTTAATGAAAAAGCTAAATCCTTTGTAAAAATAAGATTACTGGAATAGTACAGGGTTGCTTTTTTAAAGGTGAAGTAGATTAAATAAAGATTCGTTTTTATTTTCTTCAAAGTGACTACCTACAAACACAAACAAGCGATAGTTCTGCTTCTGAGAGTTTGATACTACTAGTATTAAGGATTTAGATAATTGCTAAAAAACTACTTTATTTTACGATCCGTTTAATAAAAAATGATGTTTTTCCTTTGTTAAGTAAAATAAACGAGAGCCTTCTTCTTCTGGAAATAGCTTTTGTTTAAAATAAACTTGGTTAGAAGCGTTGAATGTTGATTATAAGTATTAGTATAATCATCTAATTGGGGCCTGATAGTTGATGGCTCTCTTACGCGATAGATGGGATAGTTGCTGGCTTTTCCATCAAATAAGTTAATCAGCATCGGACGTGGTCACATCTTGCATAGGTGACCACAGATCTGGATTCAATTGATCCTTCGGCCTCCCCCCTCCCCATTCGGTGTTCATAAATAGCTCTTTCATCTAAAGATACTAACAAGCTAAAGAAGGTGTACGGAATGTTCTTCTTTAGAATGTTACTCCCCTTTTTAAAAACATAAGTGTGATATTCCTTTGTACCAAAGTACATTGGACTAAACATCCCTCTGTCTTAATCGTTAGTCCAAGTTATATACTAAAATATATATTTTTATGTACTAAAAAAAAAAAAAGCTGGGGAGTAACAACCTAAAGAAGTACCTATTTAACTAGTTCAGAAAACGTACAAAATAGGCGATTTAAATTCAGACAAAAGAAAGTAGAGTGAGAATGAAACCAAACGAGTGAAAAGTGAAAGGGTAATACGTGCAGAGAAACTGTTAAACGTAATTGTGATTAATGATATCTAACGTCACATGAACCTCAGGCAGTGTTAAGATTTATTTCATTTAATTATTAATTTATGCGTTTTTTAATTACGCATAATTTGGTTTCTTTTGTTTTATATTTTAACAAAAATCGTATTATAGTGGGTTTTCCCTTTAAAGAAAAATTTGTTTGCTCTTTGTTTTTTTTGTATTTTTGGGCTCCTGCAATGTCCGACAATTTGCGTCTAATATGTTGCATTATACTTTGCATTAGGAGTTTTTCTAAAAAAAAAAAAGAAAACAAAAAAACGTTGTTTCGGAAAATATGAAATAATTCTGAGTAACATTTCTGTTTACCACAAAGTGACTTCTTGACTGAATATTGGTACATTTCATCTTTTACAGAGTGTATACATAGCCTTACAAATTTTTCAATTAAATTTTGTTTGATATCTAAACTCCAATAGCTTTGCTTGATGCATTTTGATAAATTAACATATTATGTATAACTAAAATTACGTTTTGATTTAACTCATCCTTTATCCCTACTGTCAGTTTTACATAGATAGTATATTACATTCAGAGGGGGTAGGAGTTATATTGATATGTTGACCAGACATTAATGGATGTAGAGTTCATTTGGAGATTAAATGTGATTTTAAACCTTGACAATATCTCTATTGATGCTGAAGCAAGCAGAACTAGATTCGTTTATGTAACCTCTATATTTACACTTCAAAAAACGATTTTTATTTTAAGCTTTTATAATACAGTTTAGAGATGATAGCAGCTTAGTTGATGTTAAGGGGGTTTTCATCAGGATTGATGCTACGTCGGGTTAGTTACCAAGCCTAGAGCAAGTAGACTATAGAAGTAAAGCTATTACACCTAACTGCTTTAATAGCAACGAGTTGTAACTATATTATTGTTATTAGTTGAAGTTACAAGTTAGTCCATTAGTGCCGTGAGCCGTGCTGTTGTCACTCAACGTAATACTGACACCATCTCTAAACCTCTCTAATGCTTTGTACACTAAAACTAAACAATACCCCCATTTCAACTCAAATCATTTAAACAACCATGTACATTACTATTATACATTTGTATCACTATATTGTGTTATTCATACATTTTTTTTAAAGTCCATCTTAGGTTTCTGTACAAAGTAAAAAAGAAACCTTATATAACGGCTCTGTCTGTCTGTCTGTCAGTCCGTCCGTTGGCTTGTTTCAATTCATAAACTACTATAGCTAGAAACATGAAATTTGGCACACAGGTTCATCTCGGCATTTTATACAACTGGACAAATTTTGGAGTTTACACACTTAATATCTCCAAGATGGCGGCCCGGCCAATATTGCGGGTGACTAAAAAAAGTTTTTAGTTACCATGGCATGTTATACATCCATTTAAAGGTCTTGAAGTATAGAAAAAGAATATGCAACTATTAAAATAACACACGTAATATTTTCAACATGGCAGCCAATATGGCGGGTGACTAAAAAAAGTTTTTAGTTACCATGACATGTTATACATCGGGGGGCTGGGTAGCTTAGAGGTTAGAGCGCTTGCCTTGCGATAAGGCAAGTTAAGCAGCATCGAGCCGGGTCAGAAGGTGACCGCAGCTCTGGGTTAGATTCCCGGACCGGGCCCCCCGCTCAATGTCCACCCAGCATTGTTTAAACAAATGGGAAGCTTCTCGAAAGAGTGGCGCCACTAGGTTTCGGCCTGGAAACCACGATAATGACACTCCTGGTTGTATACAACCAGGATGGGAGTCGTGGTTAACGACCACATCTTCACACGAGTGTGTAAAGATTGTTACAAATTTAAGCTTTTGTTAAATTGAATTGTTTATTTTGTTTACAGTTTATACGGTTTCGATACATCTAAACCGTGATGTTTAGGTCTGTTGGTTTATTAGATATTTACCTTTGTATCGAACTTGTTAGGATATAGTTAGGAGTATTGTAGTCTGCGATTGTTTATAAACAACAAGGTTCCCTGAGATAAGGCTTCCCCTCCTTAAGGTTTTAGCGGCCCTCGTGGCTTGGCGTCGTAGCGTCTGCCGCCAGTTCTGGGCTGAGCGCGGAACCAGCCAGCGGTCTGACCTCCCACTATTAGAGGGCATGGTTTTACGCATGCCAGGGTCAGTCCTTTAAACCGTTAGTCCTAATAAATTATTTAGAGGTTCAGTCGGTATTAATTAACTTTTAGTCATTTTTTTGTCAAAGTTGTTAAAAGTTAAGTTGGTTAAAAGTAATGATAAGTTAAAACTGTTATAGTTAAGTTAAATAACTATAAAGGACTCACATGTTTGGTGGATACAAGCTAACCTATATAGAAAGGTATAGGTTGAAAATTAAAAGATCATATACTTACCTAAGGTGACTGATGCTGATATCTTCTTATGCTGATGTGCTGATCTACACAAATACTAATGAGGATAGTTACCTGAGGAATGTCACCACTGGATTAACCTTTCTATATATAATCTAAGTCTTAGTCTTAAGTTTACCTTTGTATATTTATATCTGGCTTGAGTTCCAAACTATATAATTATTTATACTTACCTTTGGAGGATACAAAGATACCCAGAGCTCGTATTATTAAGTTGAGTAGTTACCTGATTTGGTTGAGATGACATATTTATTTGATTGCAATCCTAATTTATTAATTTGTTTTATACCTAGGTTAAGCTCACATGTGTACGTTAAATTTGTTATTGTTATATATATATTATATATTATATATATATTACATTCGAATTTGGTCGTACGTAGTCGGACGAACGATTCCAACCTTAGCAATGTTATCAGCGCTCTCACACTGCATCCGACCTAGTCGTCCGATTACGTGCGTATACCTCCGACATGCGGCTCGATCCCAGCCGGCTGGGATTTTCGTCCGA
>KZ651071.1:11175-75969 GCA_001010745.2 Gerris buenoi
ATATTTTCAAGATGGCGGCCAATATGGCGGGGGGCTAAAAAAAATTTTTAGTTACCATGGCATGTTATACATCAATTTAAAGGTCTTGAAGTGTAGAAAAAGAATGACACTTAATATTTAAACTTAATCGTACAGAAACCGGCGATTATCGCCTCACGTACTTACGAGAAGCACGCCTTACTTGTTTTTTTAGCAAGTCTTAATAAAAATAATTAAAACGTAATCTTTCCCCAACACTGTCAACAATATGATATAAGATTGCAACTGTATATTAATATTAAATTTGGGTAAATGCCAACAATGTAGAATTGCTGTTTGAGATCATCTAGAAATACGTACATATTTTTGACTTTACTAATTGGAACTATTATATTTATTATTATTATATTAACTATTTATTTATTATTTATCGTAACCTTTATATAAAGACGTGAATTATTGTAAATTCCCGACCGCATCCCGAGCTCTGCGGATTAGTTATCTTCAACATTAATTGGGTCTCAGCATCCCATTTGATCACGATTGAAGCAACAAAAGTTATTAAACTTTAATCTATTTCAGTGTAAAGTCACAATGTTCAGGTTGAACTCGGTGTTTCTGAAGAAAGTTTGAGTGACAAAATTAATCAAACTTCCTGAGATTCTCTTTTGCATTCTCTAATTATTCAGGACAATTCCAGCTCACCTTACATCTTCAGCGTCTGATGCTTGTGGAATTATCGGTGGGGAGTATATAGTATACGATACATCTCGCCCAATATCAGTCTCGTACCTACGCTTTATGGATTCCGTCGGAAAGCTGTGTAAGCTGTGTAATTAATGATATATTTAATATTATCTATTTTAATCTATCTCTTAATTTGGCGAAGTTTATTCTATTGATTATATAATTTTACCTTCTAAGGAGCTCCACAGGAAGATTGGGCATATTGTTTGTTGTTGTGTAATTCTATGATTAATTAGTAATTATTCATGACATCGTATGAGTTTATATAAAGATAGTTTATGAATTTTAGCTTGAAATTTATTTATCCCTAGAATTGTACAATTTTGTATGTGTGAAATTGCCCATTTGGATTCATCTACGGTTTGGCAAGAAGAGTTTTTCTCTTAGTAGAGAACCTCGGTCATTCGGTAACAATTGTAGCTGTGTACTCGTAATACACAATTTTTTACAATTTGATAAAGTTTAGGTACAATAAATGTTAAAAGAAATTCGCGTAGCGGAAGTGTTGCATGGGTTAAGGATATTGAAACATTAAAACATCTAATATCGATTGCATTTAAAAAAAGCTGATTCTTTAATTATTAATTAGTATGATGGGCCATTTAATCCTGGCCATAATAGGTGTGAAGAATACAAATTTATTCATTTGAATCGATATGTTTGGACCCTTCCTCATGAGGCCATCATCTGCCATATTTTTTATTTCTATAATCATAATTAAAATTCATTACATTACTGTCAATACAAATAAATTATATTGTAGAGTACGTTGGACTCGACACCTTTTTTATTGAATTTATTAATGCGTCAGATGGGCCCTTTTAGGTGCAAAGAATACAAATTAAGTCATTTAAATCGAGACGAATTGACTCTTTCTTTAAAGTTATCCTATTTTTATCTCTGTATAATCTTTATTTCTGTAATAAGAAACAAATATTTACATAATGACTTTATCAAGAAGCAAGAAATAATTTGAGTAAAGAACTAATTACAAATATTAATTAAAATGTCTAAACTTAAATTAATTGTGTTTTTTAATACGGAGAGTTTTCTTATCTCCAAAAAAGAAAGTCATTATTTTTATATAGATCTAATTAGTCAAATTTAAAATTTTTAATTAAAAAAACTCAAATAAATTAGGATACATAATTAAAAATTCTTATAAAATGTAAAATAACAATAAATTAATATCGTAAAAATGAGGTTGATATTTTTTAAAAACCACTTTTTTTGACTCAGGAGGCCTCAAAACGTGTACATCCATCTAAATCTCAAAATAGAATTCTTCTGCACTATATGAACTTTCTCCATATATGCATATATATGAGTAGTAAACAATACAACATATATATGAGAAAGTAAACAATACTTTCTCCTTGTATGAGAAAGTAAACAATACTTTCTCCTTGTATGAGAAAGTAAACAATACTTTCTCCTTGTATGAGAAAGTAAACAATACTTTCTCCTTGTATGATAAAGTAAAAAGAAATAATGCAAGTTAGGAGAGGCACAAAAACTTTCAACTGCTCCATTTTATATTAATAAAATATTAACAGGGAATTCTAGTTCTGTCTAGTCAATGTTGGTTTTGACAAAAGCGCTTTGGTAAATCCAGTTATTACATGGAAATGATTGTTTTAACTAATTTCAGGCTTTGCAGATATTATGTTTGTGTATCTGATTTCAAATCTCCGAGTGACTTCAAAGCTAGCAGTAGTGAGGTATTCATGTTACAACTAACAGTCCAACCACGTACATCGTCCAACTTCGTATAATCGTCCAACTGGACTGGACGCGTCATTGTTTATAATTTAAACCATTAGTTTTTCTTTTTAGTCGAAGCAATAAAGTAAAATATTTTTGCTAACTAGACAACTTCTGGTGTAAATTTATCCTTTTGGAAACCACAAGAAAATTTATTATTTAGTTAGGGAACATATCTTTCGGAAGGGTTGAAGATATTACGTTTTATGATTCCCCCGAGTGCAGTTATATCAGATAGGAAACGACAGTAGCCCAGATATGTTCTCCAAGAAGGTGGCAAACTAAGAATTGATGTCATAAGAGTTTTATCTCTTTTTTTATTAGAAGGATATAATAATTATTATTGGAAGTTATGGCTTTCCAGTAATATAATACTTATTAAAGCCAGAATTCGTTTAGTACTACGTAATCTTCTTAATAAATATTAAAGCAAAATCCTCGAGCTATTTACTCTAAATTACTAAAAATAATCGTTTATCGTAATTTCGACAAGTAATTATAATGAAGTTCTAGGTCTTCAGGTCGCGTCTCAAAGGATGTGTGCCGCGATTTTTTTTATTTTCTTGTATATACTTCTGTGCGCCCCGACAGAAGCATACAAAGTTTCATGGTCCAAAACTTATATAGATCTGGGACAAAGTGCTGTCCATAGTCACAACCTAAGACCGACAGGAAGGTTCAAAACCACCTATACCTCGACCAAATGTTCAATTCCATCAAACTGACATCATAAATACTTTTTTAGGTATTTCTAGTATTAGAAGCAAATCGTTGCGTTGAAGCACCGAAAGGCCTAAAACTTCATTATAATTCCAACCGCGGGAGCTTTCGAACTTTAAGAAGTTGAAGTAACCGCGGCAGCTTACGAACTCTTAGAAGTTGTTTCTCACAGTGCAACGCTTGTAGCTGTTGCATGCGACGGCGGTGTTGTTCAGTTTGAATAATCTCATTGTGCGCTACACATTTTGGTCTTCGACGTCACATATAAAACGTCGCTCACGCATGACATTGACGAAGCTGTCGCAGTGAAGGATAATTCGGCCCTTCCACGAGAAGAATTTTGTCCACGTCAGAAAACGAAGAAGCCAAGATGCACTTGGTCTTACCACAACTTATTTAGGAACGCAACAGCGTTCCGCCCCGCCAAGTCAAAATTTCACAAAAGCTGCCAGTGTATATATACTGTAGCGTTATATTGTTGAGGGTCTGCAGCGTGAAATACGTACAAGCTAACTAAATAGTTGTTTAATATCTTTGTATGCCGTGTCCTGTAGATTAAAAATAAAAACAAAATAGTCAAAATCGGCCAAGTAGAACTAGAGAAAAATAGGTTTGAAAATGGTAGTTTTTGTTGACGCACCTACAGCCTAAACTGCTGAACCGATTTTAATGAATGAGGGCTTTTTGGATTCGTCTAGAACCCTAGTGCATTCTTAGATCAAAAAAATTGAGATAGCTCATTCCTACGCTTAACGCGGAGCGAGAAACCAAGCTAGCGAGCAGTCACTCTAACGTTGACGCACCTACAGCCTAAACTACTTAACCGATTTCAATAAATGAGGGCTTTTTGTATTCGTCTAAGGCTCTAGTGCATCCCCCCTCAACTCAACCCCCCCCCAACCACCCTTAAGCAGAGGTACAGCAGTGTATTGAGTAGTAGTTTCGTGCTTGTCACATGACCTATGAATGACTTCTATTTACGAGTTCATCTTTTGAACTTAGTATTATAGGTTCAGGGTTTAGTTCAACCTTATTCTCTTGAGTTCAAGAGGGGGGGGGGGTAATTTGTTTATTAATACATATATTTCTGTTTTCTATGATTTTATTTTATTATTTATTATTATTATTATATATTATTACTTTATAATTATTATTATCTTATTTTTTATGTTTTCTATACTTCTATATCAGAATGATAAGTCTTTTAATGTCATAGGTCTCGTAGTTCTCCAATAGACCTCTCTATAGAACTTGTCAAGCTTTTAACTTCACTTTTATTTGATTCTAATGTGTGGGAATAAACAGTTTAGAGTTTAGAGAATCCTTCCTTAGGAACCGTACAAAAAGTCATGAAATCTGACCAAAAACCACTTGTGTGGTAAAAAAAACACCCCGCCAAGTCTGTGGTCCAAAAAAGTTGTGAAATCAACTTTCTATCCCGCCAAGTGATGTTGGCACTTTCTCCTGACCCATCACTATCAACATAGATACTTTTCAGCTTCTTCTCCTTGGCGGTGTGCCTGCAGTACTACCTAATGTTAACTGGTTGTATTCCACGCACAACCATCTTTCCACACAAACCTCATTTGGCAAATGTGAAGGTGAAACAAGAAATTGTATTTGTGTTTGAAGAATATAAAATTCCAGTTTTAGGAAATCGCGTGGCCCACCGCCAAGGAGAAGAAGCTGAAAAGTATCTATGTTGATAGTGATGGGTCAGGAGAAAGTGCCAACATCACTTGGCGGGATAGAAAGTTGATTTCACAACTTTTTTGGACCACAGACTTGGCGGGGTGTTTTTTTTACCACACAAGTGGTTTTTGGTCAGATAAATTTTAGCGACAGACGATTATATTGATCCTTCTCTTAAACAACTATTTATGACACATGTAAGATTGTCTCTAAAGATTAGCGGTAGTCACTCTAAGCAAACAGCTTGGAAGTACAAATAAATAGTGCTCAATGATTATCGTAGAGTGATTATCCCCGAGAGTCTTAAGGTACGTTTTTAAAAACACGACTCCAACGATGGACTTGATTGATTGAGGGATAGTCGCCCAGTGACTATCGTGGAGCTGAGTTCGCATGTAAGGAGTCGCTCAGCTAGGAAAACGGTAACATGATAACTCAGAAGAGGAGTCATCAGCGACAGACGCTGGGCGACTACCTCTTCAGCGTCTTTCGCTGGAGTCGCATTTAGGAAACTAAAGCTTTACCGAGGAAAACGTCCTTTAAAGTTAACGTTTAACAGTATGTTTTTTAAAAACAAATAATTCTTATTGCGTTATTATTTAATATGGTTGTATGTTTTCCAATGGTGATTTATAGTAGTGTTTTGTTTTTTTTATTTGTAATTATTCCCTTGTTATTTCTTATGTTGAGTTAATTCTTAAATCGAGGAAGCTTTTTAAAGGGGTTTTGTGATTGGAAACCACTCTGCTTGATGAATAGCTTGTTTTCTTATACATCGGAATCCCATTCATAAATAAAACATTTCCTGCATCACAAACGATATTAGGATTCCTCTTAGTAGCTGGGGTTGACTTCCTCAGCATCCACCCTTAGCAAGATATATTGGTCTTTTTCATTTCATTCTATTTATAAACCGTTGTATATGGAGGGTCCCTTTGGTCTCTACTAAATTCAAACTTATATTTATTTGAAATTTACTTATAGATGAATATAAACTATTTTGTATCAAACTAAAATATAACGATAAGGAGCGGAGATGATTTGAAGGATTTTTAATTAATAAATATAACAATTATAAATAAATAACTACTTACTTACTTATTATTAAATTACTTACCACATCTGCTCGGCCATCAATGAATCAAGGGCGGTGCGAGGTCGTTGGTTCGATCCCTCGCCGTGATGATTTATATGTCTCACTAATAATCACGTCACAATCGCTTTGGAAGTATAATTTACAGAGGTATGTGTGAAGTGGTTGGAACTCTCTGCCACGGGGATAGTATAATGGGCCTTTAAGATGGCCTAATTGCTAGGTTCAAACAAGTGGTTCATTCAAACTCGTCAAGTACTAGTAATAAGACCTTACTACTATTATTACTTACATAGTCGGAACCTCTTCTACCTTGCGGTTTCGAGGGAGTCCAAAAAGTTTTCCATTCTCTCCTGTCTGTGCACTAGGCGTACGTTGTAGGGACATTCCTCTTTGAGCTATAGGCTATAAGGAGGATGTGATGTTGTCCATCCAGGCTATCCTCTATCTCCCTCTGAGCCTTTTCCCCCTCATCCCTGCGGCTTCAAAGGCTCTTTGGGGAAGTCTTTCAGTACTCATTGCTCATCCTATTATGAATAAATATGATTTGCATTAGTCGCGTGAAAACAGTTTATTGTCTGAACAGTTGGGAAGGGAAAGGTTTCCTTACTTTTTAGGCAGGACCTTGAATCCTGCGAGCTGCGCGACTGCAGAAGGCGCCACTGAAGGGGGCTCCAACTAGGGAGAAATGGATAAGGGATGGAAAATCTAAAAACATGTTCTGATACATCAGCCCGTACGAAAAATTCGATTTTCAAGGACACATGGCGAAAATATGAACTGGTACAATAACTAAACTAAATATATGTACATTGCTACTCTAGGTGTATTTCCCTTTCTTTCAGTACTCTAAAAGACATATATATTATTTATGTTAAGAAAAATAGTTCAACCCCTTAAACTTAAACCTCTAGTTTTTTAGGGATGATTTTTTGAGGCTTCTCTATAATTTTTCTGTGATTGCGAAGTTTAAAATTTTCATATTTACGGACAGATTGACAATTGCAGGATTTTATTAGGATCGTCGTTTTTAACTATGGACCCTCAAAATTCTAAGTACACAAACTTAAAGGAATTTTTCATAAAAACAACAACAAATATTTAATATCTTGGAAACAGATTGGGCTAAACATATTGCTTTTCAAAAAGTTTGTTTTAAAAGTTGTTGCTAAAACAAACTTTTAAATGGCGGCCATCTTGATATGGCTGGGTGATTACGCTGGTTAACGAATGCACCCTATTTTTTAAAATTGCCTACAGACTCTTTGTGTGTCCTAAAACCACATAATTGGCTAATTTATTTGCTTTTATTAATCTTGAATATTATTTATTTTAATAAATATAATTAATTTTTCCTGTCCTTTTTATTGTTTCAGACTTTGGACGAATGGTCATTTAATGTGTTTGCTCTTACTGAATCAGCTGGGGGACAGCCCATAAAATATCTTAGCTACGATTTACTAAATAGATATGGAATTCTACATAAATTTAAGGTTTGCTACACTTTTCCCATTTTAGGCTTTACTTACTGCAGATAACAACATGATTTTACATAGATATGATTTTTATGCAGCACTTTTTTAGACTATTACCCCCTTTAAAAACAAAACAAAAGGGAGTAACAATCTAAAGAAGGTGTACAGAATGCTCTTTTTTAGAGTGGTACTCCCCTTACAAACAGAAGGGAGTAACAATCTGAAGAAGGTGTATGGAATGTTCTTCTTTAGACTGTTTCTCCCCATAGAAAACAGACGTTTGATATTCCTTTGTCCCAAAGTACATTGGACTGAACATCTTTTTTTTTAAGTTATTTAGACAAAGGAATGAATAAATAATTATATATTATATACATATCGACTTCTATTTTTAAGTAAAAAAGCAAACATCGGACATTACCCTTATTGGCATTCCGATCCAGGGACACATTATTATATATATATTACGTATAAATTACAATTAACTAATAAATTACTTAAAAACCGTGCTTGATTTGTGACGGTTTGCACCGTTAAGCCCATACCGGTACCTCTGGCAGAAGATTGTTGGTGCATATAGGAGTTTTATTTTTTACCCTTTTTTTTTTTTTTTTACCAAGTGTGTATACAATTTTTTTTAACACACTATTCAAATGCTCAGAAAAGCGTTAAAATAACGTTTCAAAAAGCCAAAATTTCAAAACTTTTAGGACCACACAGTCACATCACCGGAACTTCTTCTTTTTATAAATCAAGTGCTGTATGTAAACAAAAAAAATATGTAAGTTGGCTGTAGGGGTACCCTTTATTCACTTAATCTTAAGAATGTGGATCCTTCCAGGGTAGTAAGAAAAGAAAAAGACTAGAGTTTTATTTTGGCAACGTTTCGGCCTAGCCGGCCATTTTCAAGCCTAAAAAACAAATTTATTTGTTTAACTACAATAATTGATGTAAATCAAATTATAATTATTATTAACTACGGGAAACAATCAGAGAAAAATATGCTCCAGCGCTGGAGCATATTTTTCTCTGATTGTTTCCCGTAGTTAATAATAATTATAATTTGATTTAAATCAAAATTTAAATGTTCCGTAGTATGAATACTACCCAAAACGTAAAAATGAATCAATAATTGATGTCGAAGAAGATACATATTGTAAGGACTAGATATTTAATCATAATAATTCCTACCTTGTAGTTACACTTGAGTAAGTGAAGTCAAAAAGTAAAGAGATAAAAATCGTAAATAGGAACTGTAAAGTTCCACCGTCTAATACATTCCGTCGTAACTTCAAAATATATTTGTGTGCAATTTTGAAGTTACGACGGAATGTATTAGACGGTGGAACTTTACAGTTCCTATTTACGATTTTTATCTCTTTACTTTTTGACTTCACTTCTCAAGTGTAACTGCAAGGTAGGAATTATTATTATTAAATATCTAGTCCTTACAATATGTATCTTCTTCTACATCAATTATTGTAGTTAAACAAATAAATTGGTTTTTTAGGCTTGAAAATGGCCGGCTAGGCCGAAACGTTGCCGAAATAAAACTCTAGTCTTTTTCTTTTCTTACTACCCTGGAAGGATCCACATTCTTAAGACAAAAAAAAAATGTTATTACTCCCTATTGGTGCTCTGTAAGATCATAATTAATTGTTAATTATGTAATATGATTTTTTATAAGATATAACATATTATTTTAAAGTTATAGTTATAACAGAGTTTATATTTAACTTCATCTGTTCTCTTTTCAGATTGTTCCGGCAACTTTAGAGAGCTTTTTGACGAAAATTGAAGAGGGTTATTGCAGGTACAAGAATCCTTATCACAATAACTTACACGCGACTGATGTAACACAAACCGTCCATTACATGCTCTGCCAGACCGGCCTCATGGTAAATTTACACAATTCTGTTTGACTTTCCCACTATAAAGCACTTGTAGAACTATGTGAGTTACTAGGGAAGATTTCAAACATGTCCAAATGAACTATTTCTTACTTTAAACAAATGAAGTTAAGAGACTTTTCTCTTTTTTTGTTTGGAACATGGTGTATTTATATAATATGCATTATAGACGTTTCTGTACAATCTTTTTCAATTTTTAAGTTGTTGGTTGTTTTCATACTACGTAAAGTTTAAATTTTAAACGCTGGAGTCTATTTTTCTCTATATGTCTCCCAGTGTTAATAATAATTATAATTTGATTTTAATTAACTTTTTTTTTGACAGGAAATTTCTAAATAATTATTCTGGCTGATGGTAGTACTGAAACTAACTAAATTATTTTATTACAATACCCTTTTTTTATTTATTGCATATTGAATCGACTCTCGATTGTAGTGCAGTCAAAAAAAACATAAAGTTACATTTTTCTGAAGAATATTTTTAATATGCGTATACATTTCAGCTTTTGGAAATGGATGGCTGAATGATCTTATTAAGAAATTATATATTTTTTTATAACCAATAATATTAGAGAGATATTTGATATATTTTTTTGAACACATAACAAAAAACTGAAGTAATATCCTTGATAGTAAATCTTGAGCTTTTTTTAAAATTACTTTTATTCTTAGAAGTATTACATTTTTTTTTTATTGCATTTTATTAAACACTTAATAATAACACTTTAAAAAATATATATATATTTAAAAAAATAAAAAATAGTCTGTATCATCATGTACTTTTGATTGATGTTATACTTTTAAATTGTTTCATTTATTCAATTGTTTCCCCCTTTAAGATATTTTTTTAAAGATTGGTTTGCAAAAATTGAGCAACAGACATGAGACCAAAAATGTTCCTGATGTCTGAAACGGATCTTCGATTTTTTTTAAATCGGAGAAATTAACATTTTTCGTTCTTTAGAACGACCACATAACTTCCGTTACCTTCGATAAGCTTGGAAGCTATATTTGTACTGAAATTTTAGACCCCCCTGGATACACTGCAAGGGTTTAATTAACCATATCCTCCTGGCCCTGATTATTGGACATACTTGACTATTTTCATGTTGGGTAAATATTTAGGTATGTGATTATTGAATTTATTGTTCTCTCATAATATATTTTTGTTAAAATCTTTTATGTCAAAATATTAATGAATGGAATTATTATTATTTTTATTCATTTATTTTCAGAACTGGTTAACAGATTTAGAGATCTTTGCAACGCTTATTGCTGCAGTGATCCACGATTATGAACATACGGGTACAACTAATAACTTCCACGTTATGTCAAGTACAGATACTGCTCTCCTTTACAATGACAGAGCTGTTCTTGAGAATCACCATGTCTCTGCCTCCTTTAGGTAAGTTTATTAATTCATTTAATTCAATTATGAATTCATTTTTGAAAAAAACCAAAACTATAAATATGCTAAACTTAAAATATTCTATTTAAAAAAATAAATAATAATAATAATAAAATATAATAACAATAATAATAATAATAATAATAAAATAATAATAATAATAGAATTTATAAAATGGCGAAATAAAAAACTTATAAATTAATTTGAAAAGCTGAAAAAATTACTGTTTTATGTGCTCTAAAGTCTGAAGTTGATTTTGCGTGTTCATTTATTGGAGTGTAAGATTGAATTATTCTTCAAATTGACTTTTAGCTGTTACTTAACTGATCAAAATTCTGTTTCCATAAACTTAAGAGAAGTAGTAGTAAAGAAGTGAAGAGAGTAAAGCATTTCTTTTAATATTGTTAAAAAATGTTTTTCTATACACAAGTCAAGTGTAAGAAAGAGTAGGCTATAAACTAAACAGTGCGTGAAACAAGGTTAGATATAAAAGAGTGAAACTATAAGAGTAAATAAACTGCGTGCTATAAAAGGGGTGTAGGGGTAATGAGGGAAGGAATAATCTTTTTAAAAAAAATATTATAAAAAGTTTTATGTATTCAAATCACCTTTATGACAAAGTGGCTTCTGTAACCTCGTGGTAGCAATTGGGCTTTAATTAAAAAAAATCAAAAATAATAATAATTGTTTAGTTTTATAAAAAAAAAAGGTGTGCCTTTATTTTTAGTTTAGCTGTTTATTTTATTTTTATTTTTATTGATATCTTTATTTAATTTTTACTACGTTTTTATTAGCTTGCTTTCTTGTTTGTTTGTTTGTGGGTCCATTACAAATCTTGCAATCGATTTTTAACTAACTTCCTGGTTAGCTAGACATTTTGAACTTTTAGGATAGCACTTTTAAATTGATGTATAACATGCCATGGAAACTAAAAAGACTAGAAAAGGAATATGCAACTATTACACTTAATAATTTTAAGTTAATCGTACAGAAACCGGCGATTATCACCACACGTACTTACGTGAAGCGCGCCTTACTTGTTTCAGTTTGAATCGATGAAGAAAACTTTAGATGTTCATGTATTAATTATTATATAATATATTATTAAAATAAATAAGCTTTTATGGTTTTCATTTATTTATAATCCATTAGTTCGCTTATAACATAATCAATATAATAACATTTAATAAATTTCTAAAGCATATTTTATAAGTAGTAATTTTTCCTTCAAAGTTTTTAATACTTTAAGAGGATCTGTTGGGAATCAGGTCGAAGAGTTTTTTTCTGTTTATTTTTGAAAGGGAGAGCTACATTGCTGTGAAAAACTCAAAACACATTTTAGTTTATCTGTCATAAAAGACTTTGTTTAATGTCAAAGTTTTATAAAATTCATATTTATGACATGAAAATGCAAATTTTTATGACTACTAAATATATAATAATTTCCCAAATTATATGTTGAATGTAACATAAAATTCCAATCATATGTTGTATTTTTAATTCAATAAACATTATGGGTATTACCCAGCCATATTCTCAGCCATGTATACTCAGCCTATAAGCCATGTTATTTGGTTCACAAGATTTTCTATAATATATTTACTTAATGATACTAAATGAGTAAAAAAAAATTAAATTAAGAAAGAATAATAAAAAAGATAAACTAAGAGAAGGCAACTAGGAGGAGGGGTTACATGATAAAATTACACAGGACAAAATTACACGGAAAAAATTACACACGGAAAAAAATACACGGGGAAAAAATTACACATGCATAAATTACACATGCAAAAATTACACTAAGAAAAAATTACACATTTAAAGTTTTTTGACAAATTAATTAAATAGTTTGGTTGTCAAATCAATATTGAAATAATTTATAATTTTAATGGTTATATACATGTATACAGGGATGTCCAAAAGTCCTCCCCCCTCTTAACTTTTGAACGGTTAGAGATAAATTAATGAAACTTTGGGGATCTCTACCATGCAAAGGGAAGTTTGTTTTCATGTTATTACCCACTCGGGGCTACCCCCTACTTTGCCCCAGGCCACCCATCCAATTGGAACGTATATTTTTGATAGCATATTTGGTTTTTACGGTAAAAAATAATATACTTTTATTTGTAACTATTTTTTCTATCACCAATATTTTGCCCCCTACAGGGGGGCAAAGATAGCAAAATAACCCTTCCGAAATAGTAAAAAATAACACTTAAATCGTTATAAAATCTAAACGGTTAGAAATAAAGTAATGGAACTTGGGGGATCTGTACCATGTAAAGGGAAGTATGATTCAACCACTCGCGTACTAGGGGCAAGCACCATTTTGCCCCCAGGCGCTGAAATCTACAATTTTTATGCCTTTGCCCCCCTATAGGGCGCAAAATATCGGAGATAGAAAAAAAAAGTTACAAGTAAAATATTCTTATTTTTTGCCGTAGAATCTAAATCTGCGATCAAAAATATACACATCACGTCAAAATTTTGAAGTTAGGTGGCCTAGGGTTATTTTGCTATCTTTGCCCCTCTATAGGGGACAAAATATTGGTAATAGAAAAAAAAGTTACAAGTAAAAGTTTATTATTTTTCACCGTAGAATCCAAATATGCTATCAAAAATATACGTTCCAATTTGAAATTTTGAAGTTGGGTGGCCTGGGGGCAAATTGGGTGGTTGCCCCGAGTGGTTAATAACATGAAAACAAACTTCCCTTTTCATGGTAGAGATCCCCAAAGTTTCATTAATTTATCTCAAACCGTTCAAAAGTTAAGAGGGAGGGGGAGACTTTTGGACCACCCTAGATAAAATTAATCATTAATAAAAAAAAATACTATCAACATTTTTTGGATAGATAGATAAATAGACAAGAAAAAAGAAAAGATATATATAAAAAAAAAACTTATTATTTTAAGTAGCACTTAGTAGTAATTAATCATTTGTATTTTTATTTATTTATTTGTTTTCAATGATCAATTTGATCTATATATAACCATTAAAATTATAAATTATTTCAATATTGATTTGACAACTAAACTATGTAATTAATTTGTCAAAAAAACATTAAATGTGTAATTTTTTCTTAGTGTAATTTTCGCATGTGTAATTTATGCGTGTGTAATTTTTTCCTCGTGTAATTTTTTCCGTGTGTAATTTTGTCCGTGTGTAATTTTTTCCGTGTAATTTTGTCCTGTGTAATTTTGTCCTGTGTAATTCTTTCCTGACACCAGGAGGAGGCTAGGATAGGTATACAGTGGCACAGGAATACTTCGTTTTACCTTTTATTTATTTTTAGTGTTATTTGCTCAAAATATTAAATATTAACATTTACTGTGTTATTTATTTATGTTTTTTTTTTTTTTTTGGAACTATTATCACGGGGGGTTATTTATACAGGTTGGACTTAATTAATTTGTACTGTATGCTCCAGACTTTTCCAAATTTTGTTTATCTACACAATGATTAGTCCATCTAATTTTGATATAATTTCCTGTTATGATATTATATTAAATCTTAAATGTTATTTTATATTTTTAATATTCCTTATAAAATTTGAAGAATTAATCAATACTATGATGTGTTGTTAATTTCAGGGTTGTACGAGAGAGTGATTCGAATATTCTTCAGAACCTGTCAAGAGAAGAATATCGAGAATTCAGAACTTTGGTAATAGATATGGTACTGGCTACAGACATGAGCTTCCATTTCCAACAGTTAAAGAATATGAAGAACCTCCTTACATTAGCTGAACCCAGGTAACATTTGTTAAATTTAATTTAAATTTATCCTTATTTTACTACGTTTTTATTAGCTTGCTTACTTGTTTGTTTGTTTGTCCAGTACAAATCTTGCAATCGATTTCTAACTAACTTCCCGAGTAGCTAGACATTTGGAACTTTTAGAATAGCTCAGAAAACGATGGCAATGCATTATTTTGATACTTTTATCCATCTTTCAGCATAATTTAATTCGTTTTTAGCAAATTGCGCTGTATGGAAAGTTAGTTTGGAAAAATCCGCAAGTTATTTTATTTGTTTTGCCATGTCCCATATTTACAGTCTTCATTTTGACAGGTTTCAAATTTATGATTTATGACAGAAAATTAAAACACGTAGTATATAAAAAGTTCTTTTTATCTTAACTAGCTGAGATCTATTAAAAAGTAATAAATAAATGTATGTACTTAGATTAACATCTACAAATCATTCTTCAACAGAGTTTTTATTAATTACTAGCTTAAGTTCTTTTACCTGAACTAAATGTCTGTTAAGAAGATAAATATAAGTCATAAATACAAATATATAACCATATGTCCTGTTTTGACTGGGACAGTACCGTTGTTTTAAGCTTTTAAAGGCGTCCCATTGTTGCTGAAAATATCCCCTTGATTACTTTTATGATGATGATTCTGATTTACCAATTTATTTTAAAAGAGAAAAGTTTTAACCAAAAAAATAATGCATATTATTCCTTAAAATTCCCAACATTTTTCTCAGCCCAGACCCCCTTCCCTTTTTGTCTGAGGGCTGCAATTGCTTGATCCTCCTCAATTCCTCCCCCCCTCCTCCATTTCCAATGTCCTGTTTTGAACTAAGCTTTTTTACGGCCACTCTAGTCATAACAAATAACGGCACCCCGGTATTCAGACTGGACTGTTTGTACCTCTATAGCAGCACTCCGTCCTGAGAGTGTTAAGAATTTGTACAAGTAGATTCCTTGATATACATAATTTTCAACTTTCAGTATACTTCCCGGTACCACCTATTATGAAAGTACGGGTATTACTGTATCTTCTGAATTTGGTGTTTTTCAGCCTTGAGAAAATTTGTGTCATTAATATGTGAGCACTGAAATAACTCAACTGATAATTTTTTTCCAGTGTTGATAAATCAAAAGCTTTATCTCTGGTATTGCACTGCTGTGATATAAGTCACCCAGCTAAAGAATGGGATCTGCATCATAGATGGACCACTAGTTTACTTGAAGAATTCTTCATGCAGGGGGACAAGGAGAAAGAACTTGGCATTCCATTTTCACCCCTTTGTGACAGAAATAATACTCTGGTTGCCCAATCTCAAATAGGTATTATTTTTAGTTGCTTATGTTTATGTATTTTGTATTGTATTACTGCTTATATTGGAAATGATTATTTCTTTTGATTAAATTATATTTCATTAAATACCCATTCTGATTTTTATCCTTTCAGGTTTCATAGATTTTATTGTGGAACCAAGCTTGGCTGTTTGCAGTGACATGCTAGAGTATATTTTAGCTCCAATAATGGGTAACCAGGCAAACAAAGCTAAAGAATGTCCTCCGGGTAAGTTTTTACTTTTATTGATTTTTTTTTATTTTTTTTATCTTTAAGAGATTTTTAGCTACTTACTTATTATACTAATGTTGGAGTATTTGTATACAATTTTTTGTCCCACTAATTTTCAATTATGTTATTACAATTAGTGCAGCTATATTGAAGTCAATTCTTTTGATTTCAATTCCACTTGGCTTTCATTGTAAAATCCAATATTAATTACTGAAGGGAAAAGCTGCCTATAAAATAAAATAAATTATGTATGGCTGGTGAGTGAATGCGATCCATTCAAAAAGTTTTTAAAGATTTGTGACGGTGGTCTTTGATGAGCCAAATAGCGGCGTGCATAGAGAAATTCCCAAGAGGAGTAAAATGAATTAAACTATATTATTAAATTAACTATATTAAATTAATTGAACTATATTACTCAAGCCAGGCCCTAGTGAGCCTTGATTTTTCAAGAAATAGAATTAACTATCCACTATCCGTGAATTAACCAATCAGTAAAGAAAAGTGTGTGGAGTGTGGGGGTGAAAAATGTTCAAACAGGTCCTTCATAGACTATGTCTATAGCTCATCCTCAAATTTTTTGATGAAATTAAATTAGACTGCACAGTGGCATAACTATGGGCCTGCACGGGCCCCCGGTGCCAGGGGGCCCCAAACCAATGGCGATGCCCCCGCCAATACGTTCTTGTGGGGGGCCCCCAATATCCTAGCTATGCCAGTGAGGCTGCACTCACTGAACCAACAAGAGTCAGACCGGAATAGTGCTGAGGCCCCTTGCTTCTCATATCATTAGTTTTACTACCGTATGTACTGTGGTACATACTTCTTTGTGGTTCCTCCTGAGAGGGTCTGTTTAAGTTGGCTATTTGCCTATGAATACATTTTATTTTTCACATCAAAATTAATTTAAAAAAAAAAAAAATGATAATTGAAGGGCTTTATTTTAATTTTATTTTTTTATAAAGTTAAAAACTCAATTTTATCATTATTTCTGTCTTTTCTAAGAGTTTATAAACATAATTTATATTGTATAGATATTTATTGTATAATTTTTATGCTCAGCTGATGCCAGTTTTGATGAAGCTGAGAGTACCTTCGAAATCAAGAAGCCATGGGTCGACTGTCTTGCAGATAATAAGAAGTTATGGAAAGATAGAGCAATACAAGGTTAGTAATTATAAGGATTATGATTATAATGTGCAAAATAAATAATAAATATTAATTATAAAACTTTTGCTCATAAGAGAAAATCATTAAATATATAATAAATTCATTGAAATTGAAATTTTGAATCAAAAATGTAAGTGTACAACTTTGAATCCTGTTAATGCAAACGTTCTTGATAAATTACCACATTGATATGGAGTGATATTTGAAAAACTAACGTATCAAATGACAAATTAATATCAACTTCATTAGTAGTCTACTAACTAATTTGGTATTCAGGATCATGGAAATCACATTTTCCATCAAAATGGGTAAGACATTGCTGATCTTCACTGCTTTATTTTTTTCAAATGCTTATTGCCAAGCTTAAGCTGTCCCGCAGACGAACTTAGCCTGCCACGAATTCACAAGTCACAAGTCACCAAAAGATTAACTTATAGAAATTCTAGATTGATGTTAGTCAGACACTTTTTTGCTCGCTGTCTCCCGGACTATTAGTATAGATGAACTTAAGGCTCTACCGCCCTTTGATGTTAGAAAAATCATTAAAATGAACATTTTATTGGTTCTAAGCAAGATATCCAATCTAAGTACAGGCTTCATTCCTAATTTTAATTCTGCACAATCTGAGCCCTATTTAAACTCCCTACTACAATAAATACTACTACTATTTTAATACGAGTTTTATCGTTGTATTGAAATAGCACTTTATATGTATAGAAATGGCGCTTGTACTATTTATCATACAAAGTTGAAACTGGGCTCAAATTGTGCAAAACTAAAATTGGGAATGAATACATAGATTTTTTATATCTTATTTAAAACCAATACAATTTTAATTTTACTGTTGTTTTTTTTTTTTTAACCTCAGAGGGCGGTATAGCCTTAATGCTGGGTGAATACTGAGTGTGAGGCTCTATGCCAGAAGTGGGAATTGATCCCCGTACCTCTTGTGAGAAGCGCAGATTGTGCTACAGGGGACACATCTTATTATAGTAGATATAAGTGATATTGTTTTATATTTACTTGTTCAATTAATTTTTCCAGATGAAAAGAAAGCAGCTGAAGGAGAAGAAATTGAAGCAGCTCCCGAAGAAGAAAAATAAATAAATAATATTAATATAATCAACAGGATACAAATAATTTTTCTTACCTTTTTTTATCTAAGGGTAGTTCCTACGCTATAAGACATTTTTTGTTTTTATTTTTTATTATTGTTTATATTAAATATTTTCTATAATAATTTGGTAATGTATTAAATAGCTAGTTACCATTAAGTTTCCCCGTTTTGTTTAATACTTCAAACATTGTTTGTTATTGATATATTAATAAAAATTATAAAAGTTTTAATTAAATTATAAATCTGGATACAGTAAGAATAAAATTATTATTTTTATCTCTAAAATGAAAAGAATACCACCGGAAATGCTATTTTATAGTCAGATTTTAGTACCAAAATAAGCTTTGTAAACTCAATAATATAAATTTGAATTTTACTCTTATATGGTTATGGTGCTTACAAGGTTAATTTTTGGTAAAATTAAATAATTTTCAAGTTAATATTCTATTTTTTTTTATTGATAAAATAAACTTCTGGGATGTTATTGAGTGTGCTTTTTTTTATTGTCACTTTGAATTCAATTTTAATTAAAACTTTTAAACATCATGATAATATAAACATAACACAAGCCCTACTTTTAATTTGAGGTTTTTTTTTAAACTAATTCATTTTATCAATAATATTCTATTTTTTTTTATTGATAAAATAAACTTCTGGGATGTTATTGAGTGTGCTTTTTTTTATTGTCACTTTGAATTCAATTTTAATTAAAACTTTTAAACATCATGATAATATAAACATAACACAAGCCCTACTTTTAATTTGAGGTTTTTTTTTAAACTAATTCATTTTATCAATACTTTGTTCAGTAAATTCAATATCCCCATCTCAAGTAAAAAAAAAANCACCCTTTTTAACTATCCTTTATCATGCATTATATATAATTTTTTGAAGAATACATTTCCATTATTAAAGTGTAAACTTTAAGGCTGTAGTGGTATTAATAATTGAGTATTTGACTGCTTGGACTAACTCAGATACTAAATACAATACCTCAATCATAACACGAAGAGATTGTTCAGTGTACTTGATTCTAGATGTTAGGTTGGAAATAAAATTAAGTTGCAGAAATAATATTTTTATTTGCTTTAGATTTCTCTAAGAGATTGCTTAGAGTGTAAGCTTCAATGAAACAAAAATTTTACTTCTACAAATCAGTCAGTGTTTCTTGGTAGCTTGTTTAAAGAATATAATTGAGTCATATGAGCTATAAGCCAAGTTTCCGCAAAATAGAAAAGTTTAAACAGCAGAGTAATAAAGTGTTGTGTTTTGTCTTAAATTTACTTTTTTTAAACTAAATTCCAACATTAAAGGCATTTTTTCCACTATTGTTTGTTCTGATTTTTAATGAGATGTATAAATATATTCTGATATTTAATGAGATATTGAGTCATTTCTTTATTAAAGAGAAGAGTTAATTATCATACAGAAAAATTATTGGCTGATTTTAAGAACTGACAATGTTGGGTTAGATGGAGAAAAAAGATATTCCTTTGACAAATTTACCAGATTGTCAAGTACTGATTTTGAAGCCTAAATTAATTCACAAATTACCAGGATGGTTAGAGGTGATTTCTGTAAAGGATCATAAAGTGCTTAGCCACTTAGGGTAGTTTTCTATCATTAATTATTTGATGTTTCAAATTCTTCTGTATCACAAATAATACCATTAATACTAAAACAGACTCAGCTCTTAAAAACACAAACAAACCTTGTTTTGTTCTGATTTTCCTACTCGATATGGAACTGTTTTCTATTAAAAAAAAAAAGAAAGTTTTAAAACTGTTTGTATTTTCAAGAAATGGCTTTTTATGTTGAAAAAAGCAGTTTTTGCTAGTTTTTTCTATATTGTTAGTTTAGAGGAAACCTGGCTTAATAAATAATATGGTTTGAATTTTACTGGTTTAGGATCTATCATTGTTTGAATTTTGGTCTTATCCAATTGAGAACTTACTTACGTAATTTAACGTAGTTTTTTCAGTCTGGGACTGAACAAACTAGAAAGAGTAGAAATTATCATTTAGTTGGATAACTTGAGAAGTAAATATGTAGTTGAATATTTTTTGAGTTGATGAAACCAATTTAGTGCAATTGGAAATCAATTATTTTAATCTTTAATGTGAACTATGCTGTTTGAATCTAACAGCATAGTTGAATTACCCATAAAATGAGGTTGAATTAGAGATAGAGAAATATTTAATGCAGTTTTAGAGTGGGTCTTTGAAGGGTTGAAAAAAAAGGTTTATACTTTCATCTGGGTATACAAATAGCTATAGTTCGCCTCTCTCCGAGGAATATATGTATGTACCTGAAAACATCATTGAAACTTTATATCTTTTTTTGGGCAACATAATCTTACTGACAAATAAAACCTTTAACATACAGGTAAAATATGAATGTATAACTGATTTGTTGTACTGTGTTAAAAAATACTAAAATATAATAATTTTAATTTTTTTTTCTGAAATGTTATGTGTGTTTAATTTAAACCGAAGGGCATGGGTATGAGCTGTCATATTTTTCAATTACCTATTACCTCTAGGTTCCTTGTCAATCCTAAGTTACTTAATATCTTTGAGGTATATTAGGTTTAATTAGAAAATGCATTTATGCACATTCATCAATATTTGTTCTTTTATTTATCATTATTATTAAATTTTTTGTGTTATTTCACAGATTATTTCTTATGCATTCGTGTCAAATTGTATATTAAAGTTAGGCATGAAAATTCCCCATAAGGAACCAAAATTAAGTGCATGAATTAATTTTCTCTTTTAACTTACCTTCTTTTAATATACCCTTCAAAATTATTTATTATAATGTAAAGTAAAGGGGTTTTCAACCGTAAAATTTTAGTATACTAATGAAGAATGAGAGCACTTAAGATGTTATTATTTTCATTATATTTTATAATTTATTATGTTCATCCAATACTTTTAAGGTCACCTCATTGCTTTTAAATCCAAAAACCAGATCTCTCAATACATGTGTGTAATCATTGATCCAAGATTGTAACATTTTTATTTCTGTACTATTCTATTATCCTGAAGACACAACTTATTTAAGCACTCTGTGTAGTATAATTAAATAGGTGAAAAATATTCTTAATGGCTTTTTTAAATAAAGAAAAAAAATGTAGATTAAAAAAAAAAATGTTCTATTGTTGTACTAATGTTCTTGAGAAAAAAAAGCTTATTTAACTGTTATCTTTTTATTTATTTGTTCTGGTGCCGCTAAAAAAACAAACAAATAATTAGGGCAATTTAAGTTCTGAAACGGGTAATGTTTTTTAGACTTGTTAATCATTAGAGGATTAATGAAAAAATTGGCATTTTTTATATAGATGTTTCATATACTCTGATTGTAACACCCAGCATTGATAAGCAATAATATATATGTATATTCTATGTCTAATGATTATTGAAATTATTCTCTGAGAGGATATATTTAATGGTTATTGTATATTAATTGATGTTAAACGTATATTAATATTAATGGAAACGTGTTTTTAACCAATGTATTTAATACACCGAAATTGCGTTAACAGTATATGAATATAACTTCTTCTTTTTTTTTTTTTTTTTTGGTTATATTCATTTATTAAATGTGTGGAAAATTGTAGAAATATAATTTCTTTGTTTGGTTTGTAAAAAGTATAAAGTAAAAATTATTTGGACCGAAAATATTTTTTTATTTTTAGGTCCATTGTTGGTTCTGAGCTTTAGCAATATTAAAAAAATAATAAAATAACTGTAAAAAGTTAATAAAGTTGTTATATTTTTTTAATAACATTTTTAAACTTAACAACTTGTTACATTTAAGATAAGATTTATTAAATATTTGACATTTTTTTAAATCTGTTTCGACATTTACTGACTTTGTGATTCTTCAAGTTGAACAATGTTTTGTTATTCTGTCAGAGAATAAGTAGTATCTTTATGTAATTGTTATGATAGGACATAAGTGTGGGAGTAATAAATGTTTCTTTCTTTAAAATAAATTTATTAAATATATGTTTTCCACTTTTATTTGATGAATCAAGAAATTCCAAATGAAGGTAGAACTGCTCCAGTTGACTATCTCCCTTGTTATTTTAACATTGTCTTTGCTATGTCTGTATATATGTATGTTTTATTAACCTTCGGGCGGGCACGCCATATTGGTTAGCAGCAGCGGGCGTGCGGCGGCATTTACACAAAGCTTGTAGGTCCTTGTTTTTGTGGAAATTAGTTTACTCAATAGGTAATTATAATAAAACATTAATTTATAATTTAAAAAAAAATATATATTGAACATTTTATTTTAAAAAAGGAATTACACTTATACACGACAGTAAAATTTTTTCAGGATTGTCTTAAAAAAAAATAAAAACGCAGCCTTTAACACTTTTTCTTCCATCCCGGTATTGTATTAAATATGTATATGTAATAGGAAAACGTAACTCTTAAAATAATCAAATTCTTTTGCATAAGAATATAGTAAACAAAAAAAAATCTCCAATATTTACACTGTACTGACGTGTGTACTATAGAGCTTGTCAATTTTCAAACCAAAGTGAGGGCTTAGATTCCGGGTATACCGATGGTTTTATTAAACCTAGGAAATAGAAATTGGAGAATACCTAGAAGATCTGATAAGCTGGAATACTGTAAAATCACAGGGGTCGTGATTTTTTAAAAAGGCGGTGTAAATGCCGCCCGCGCGCCTCTTGAAGGTTAACTATACCTCCAATGTGCTTATCCCTATTATCCGCTTAAAGACTACTGAAATCTAATTACTAGGACTCCTAATAATTTATATAAATTGCTTACATTTTGAAGATTAGACATGATTTGTTTGTAAGAAAAAACAACTTTAACACATTTCAGAAATCCGTTATAAACATCTCAAAACATGTTTAGTTTCATGTCTGTCTATCGGTCAGTCTATTGTACCAAATTTTTGAGAATCCTGAAATCTTTAAAACTTCTCATCCAATCTTAGGTAGGTCAAAAGTAGCCCACAGATGGCCCCATATTAATCCTAACCTGGGCAAATTTTGTATTGCAAAAAAAAAAAAAAAAAAAAAAAAAAATGTCACCCCACTGGAAATTTAAAAAAATTTAAATTGTTCCAAACAATCACACTTATTTTATACTCAAGTCAAGTGACCATTCGTCCAATAGTAGGCTGAAAAGAAGATCTGTGCCACAATATTTGGAAGACTATTTTAGTTTGTAAATAATTTTTTTTTTTACTTTAAATATATAATTCTTCACAAATTTATTTATTTTTTTATATTGAACAATTAATTTATACGTTTATTGTTAAACTTTATACTCCCATTTTTAATTATGTCCTATAAAGTTATTGTTGTTGGTTGATTTCTAGAGGAAATCTTATGTAAATATGGAAATATTATTTAAAAAAAAAATTATTGATGATCTAAACAATCTTTACCTTGTTTTTCTTATTAATTATTTTGTTATCACCATACTTTGTATCACCCTCTAAAAATAATATCACACTTAATTCATTTAGTCATTAATATAACAAAATATTCACTTAATTTTTTGTCTAAATTGATTAATTTTTCAGAATGATGTTTAAAAGTAATAACTTTATTTTTATTTTTATTTTATTAAAACATGTTCTTTTTTCATCTGAATTACCTTATATTTACTATATTATACTATATTTTATAAATAATTTACGTGATATTTTTTTGTAAAATATAATAGAACTTTTCATCCAGTCTAAGGATTGCTATATTATAATATAATTTTTGACTTTTTCTTCATTTTAATAATAGGAAAATATATAGTAAGATATTATTTGTGAGTATTTTATTATTTTATTAATATATGAATGCACATTATTTTATTTATTATTATTCCTAGAAAATAAAAAATAAAATTGGGACAATTTCTTTATTTATTATATTGCTTACTATACCTACATCAAAGCATATTAAATTATGAAAAAAATTATTTTTTTTTTCATTAATATTACATATTATTGAAAAGTAGAATGCAAATGCCTACGTGTAATATATTAAGTATATTTTCTTCTCCCTAATCCTTGCCTCAACTTATAAAACTATAAAATTTAATTACAGTTAATTATTAACGGTTTCTGCTGAGTTTGTCTTTCTGATTTTTTATTAATGTAAATAGAATAATGTATAGCTTTACTCTTAAAATCTTGTAGTTATTAAATTCGTTGATATAAATTAAAGAATTTAATATACTGGCCTCGATAGCCGAAAAATAACGTGTTTTCTTAAACTCCTGTATATTATATTGTATTATTGATTAATATATTAATTATCGGCATTTGTGTATATTAATTCTGTAAAGCGTGTTTGTACACAAAACAATGTGATGCTCTTTTTGTAGCCCTAATAACTTGTTAATATCTTAAGTTAATAATCTTTTTTATATAAATAAATTATATTGTAAAAAAATGGTAAGCCTGAGGCACAATGATAATTATATTTTATTATTATTAATTTTATTTTTGTTCAGCACAATAATATTATATTAATTGTTATTTTTAAAAGATTAATCGTGATGAAACAAAGCAAAAGAAGCACATTATTATATTATATATTAAACAGGGTGGCGCATTATGATACATTTTATTTTTGTTATTTTCTTGAATAATCTTTGTGCCTTCTGATGAATATGTTGTTGATTTTTAATGTTTCTCTGTGTCTAAAAGAAAAAAAAATGTTGGAAAATGTTTTGTTTTAATTTTTGTTTATATAAATTCTTTTTTAATGATTGTTAGAAATGAAAAGAAATACAAAATATAGTAATCATAATTTTTATGGTTTACTTATACTATAAACACAAACTAAGATTTCTTGTTACATAAAGCTATTTTATTTTAAATTTAAAATTCTCTATTATTTAAAAAACTTAGTAATTTTACCTGTGCACTGGTAATCATAAAATTCTATAATATACGTTAGAATTATATACATATAAATAGTTCTTTCTACCTTCCTACTATTATTTTTTTTCATTTCTGAAGCCTTTTTATTTTTAATAAATTTATTTATTTCATAAAGACTCTTTACCTCCTGACTCATGTCTTATTTAGGATTTGTTAAATTATAGCTTTGAGTAATTTATATTATGACTAATAAATTAATATCACTTAGGTTCTGTAAATTAATATGCTTACATAATATGTTATGACGGTTAATGTTAACAATTAAAATAATTATTATTAAAAAAATGAAATATACATATACATGTATACCTGTACATTGGTAATATATATTTAGGTAATTAAAAGTAAGTACGATAATTACAAAAGTATATATATAAAGACCAAATTCATGAAAAATATATATAGTCACGGCAAATACCCATTTTGATTGTCTAGTTTTTTAATGGTACCTAAAAATAATTTTTGAACCCTATAATATCAAACACATGAATTAATATGACATGAAGTACATTTTTATAATGTTATATAAATAAACAATTTATATCAGTAATATTCAATGACTATGTTTGTATTGACTTAATATAATAATATGGTGGACCCTAATACAGTGCTATGGCTTGCTATTTAGTTAATTATTAAAATAAAAAAAATACTTTAAACATCTAATGAGATATTCTTATAAATTATACCAGCAGCTCTTTAAAGTTCTAAGAATATCTTTAGTGGTATTCTGTTTACTTACATAAAGAGATATTCTTGGAATATCTTAAGGCATACTTTCTCAGAGTACCTTAAGAGGAATTCTTTCAGATTACCTTATGAGTTATCTCATAAAGTATTTTGAGAAATCTTATTAAATATAATCCCTTCACTCTTATTGAAGAAGAGGACTATTTCTTGTATTTTATCTTAGATGGTTTAATCTGTTGGAAATACAGGGGGACCTCAGCCTCAGTGTCTGATTACTAGATGTGCTAGACTGGCGTAGTGTCGGTCTACTGTAGTCGGTAACTGTAGTAAGATTGACTCGTTGAGGATATTATTATCAATATATATATATATATATATATATATAAAAAAAACTTGATGGTTTTTAATGTCACTAATTTTTAGGAATCAAGTAAGTTCATTATTTACTTACTACTTGATATTATTTATTGAGATTACATTGGGTGAAAAAAACTCTTAACATACGTTTAAAAGATTTATCTATTATATATCCTATTGCTTTGAATATTTCCAATGAAATTCGGGACACTTCTTATAATCGATTGATTCAAGCGTAATTGATCGATATAGCAGTTCCATCTGTATGCGACATTGCGTTAGCATACAACCTATTTCCTACCGATTTGTTGTTTAAGCATAGCTGAGATTGTGTTTTTACTTTTTTTTATTTCCAATTACCTTGAATGCCGGGATATTATTGCTAAGCCTTCTATTTTTTATTCATTTTCAGGAATTTTAACGTGTTCAATTTCTGATGAGATGTTGGGAGGAAGGGTTTCTGTAGTACCTAGGTATTTCTTACTCTGTTCTCTTTCAGCTCTTCATCTATTGTCATCTTGGTTTTGTTCACAAAAACGATGAGAAAGAAAAAAGGAGTTCGTTTTGAAGCTGGTGAATAAAAGATAAATGATTCTATTTGTAAAACAACCAACACTTATTATGTTTGTCCAATCAAGGAAAGCCTTCACTGGGCCGAAGAACTATTAGACTTCTCTGATTTCTTTTCAAAATATAATCTTGCTACTACTCTTCAAGCATGGTATCTTTCTTACATCTAAATAAAGATTTCAATGCATCTTATATCTAAACTAGATGTTAAGCCCGTGGCAACGGGCAGAATAAATATGGTTAAAAAAAAAAAGAGCTGAGAGATAATTAGTTATAATTAAAATATTTAAATAGATATTTACTGTTTATATAGTAAGTTTTATGCTAGGAGCTTCATTACAGTGGGATGGCTCAGTCATAAAATTTCTGCTACATGTGCTGGAGATCACTGGTTCAAACCTAGCTTACAGCTCATCAATTTTTAATGTTAAAAATCCTTAAGAGGTGAGTCGCCGTCGCCCGTCATCGGGACACTACTCGATTATATTATAATTTATATTTAAAGATAAAGATTCAAATGCATCTTATATCTAAATGAAGATTTACATGTATCTTACATCTAAATAAAGATTTGATATTCTTACAATATCCAATGTAGACTGCCTAAATTTATATGATTTTTTATTATGATGATAAGTAAGATGTCCCATAAGTAAGATTTCCCTTTGAAACAGTGCATCTTATATTCAATGCATTAATGTTTTCTTATATTCTAAGCAATACGGTATATATTTATTTATTATTAATAATTTAGTTAAAATCTATGAATCAACACATTGTTTTTAGTGAAACTATGTTAAACAAAAAAAAATATTCACATTAAATCACGAGAAATAGGCCTTATTTTAATTAAAATGTGTCAAAGTTCACGTCATTTTTTTAAAATTAATTGGATTTTTTACTCTTCAGAATGTTGTTTACTTGACATTTCAGTTACATTGTTATTGCAGAATATTTGTGATTTGAATTTTGTTTAAAAATATGTGTTTTGATTTTTCTTACGATTTGGGACCACTGATATAGTGGTTTTAGATTAGAAGAGATATCTGGTTGTAATATATATATATTGTTGTTTGTTTTTGATCAGTAAAAAATCTTTATGGAAGGACACGAAGTAGGGGTAAGACAAGTTTATGACCTCTGTACATTAGGTAGGATTTGATAAAAATATTTGATATTATAAAGTCTTAAAGTAATGATAAAATGAAAAATTTATAAAGAGTAATAAATCAATAACGAAACTTGAAAATAAGTTTTGATCACAACCTATGTAAAATTGTATATATATTTGTAATTTTTCATTTTACATATTGTTTTTTTTTTTTTTTCTAATAATAGCGTGATTTTGGTTGTTTGACAAAATATTACTCTTGGTAAAATGAAACACTATTGACATGGATCTAATTTCAATCTTGGTATTCAGGTTCCCACCTGTGGATTCCAATAGTGGATTCCCATCCACTATTTCATAAACAAAATATGTAATATTTGTCAAAATGTAATTTTATATTTGCAGCTATTTAAGGTTTTATTTTCTTCGTTTAATACAATAATCAAAAAAAAAAATTATTTACTGAGTTATTAAAAAAAAATTGCTTATTGTATTTATAAGAAAGGGACCACAATATATTAAACAAATATATAAAACCACTGACATAAAAATAATAATAAATACCAATTATTATTCAAAGCAAAATGAAAAATAATAAAATATTGTAGAGAGTACCGTTTAAGTAAGAGAAAAATTATTAGAAGATAATTTATACTATTGTACATTTAAGAAATTATAATAAATGAAGAGGTAAACAAATAATAATAATCAAGGGTTGGTTTTTGTTCTGTCTCTCTAAAAATAAGTAAATAAGGAAGTTTTAAATTCTTATTTATTTTAATTTTATTATTTATGCTTTATTTATTTTAGCTTCAATGTCTTCTCTGAGAAAGTATTATCATAAACAAATAATTTTGACTTTTTGGTCTTAGACTTATGTATTTTGTCATAAAAAATGATAATTTTTTATTCCACAATGCACAAGAGTAAAAAAGAAAAAAAAAATTGTGCTACTCTCAATTAGACGTAAATATTATCTATTTAGGTTTATTCAGGTCATTAAAAAAAAAATTAAATTAAAAAAAAAAACAGTGAGGCAACTCAGATTAGCTTTTTCATATATTCTCGGTCCCAGATCCTGGTAACTTTTTGTTTTCGATTTTCAACATAATCAAATTTATTTGCATCAATATCTCGGAAGCTAGATTTTTCCAGTGAAAACGACTTATACCATTAGATATGTATTTAAATGGTTTATATTTTAGAATTTTTAAAAAAATCAAAATCCTTATAACTGTTTTCAAGAAATAAATTCTTTTCCAGAGTTTTTGGGGGTAGAGCCCCCCAAATTTAGAGCTATAACTAATTTTTTGATTTCTCATTGGAGCATGATTTTTCTGAACATTTGTCCCAAATTTCTTTAAAATCAGGGTCGAACTATACTTGCTGGGGCACAGGAATGCACTTGGGAGCCCGCAATACGCTCATGCATTGCTGGCATAACAGGTTAACAGGCATAACAGCTAGACCCGCACAACTTACCCTTTCAATAATGAAATTCTCGCTTATACATTAACCTGGGTTTTTCCAACGGAAACGGACCACCCTTCATTTTATGCTGTTTGTTACGCCAGCAATGCATGAGCGTATTGCGGGCTCCCAAGTGCATACCTGTGCACCAGCAAGTATAGTTCGACCTTAAGGCCAAAGAAATATTTAAAATTCTTGTTATTCGATGAATTCATTGCTAAAATTCACACGTTTTCTTATGAAATTTAATTCAGGCATATTCAGTCTGTACCGAATGTCTAATGCCTTATTAGTGTGTTTTCAAAGTGAGAAAGCAAAAAATATAGTAGGGAGTCAATGAGAGCTCAAGTTTTAAAAATCATGTGCTCTCATTGGCTCCCCACTCCATTTACTTTCTCACACTGTCAATGCACTAAGACTCATTTGGCACAGACTGTAGGTGATATTTTATTATTGTTATTTATTGAAGCGTACATTCAAAAGAATATACACTGTGTCTATGGGTCTGTCTGTATGTAACACTAACTCGTGTCATAACTTGAGAATGGTGACCAATCCAGGTGACATTTGGTTCATTGGTTTCTTTTGTTCATTCATGTTCCTTTTAGCACCGGTTAAGCGAAGTTTGTTGCACAGCGTCATTCATCTATTTTCTTCTTTAACTTGTAGTTTTGAACCCTTTATATGTAACTTTGAAAATTTTTTTCCTTTTGGCCTTGTATAGGGTTTTTTTTATATAATAAACATAAAGCTGAACTTTTCCTTTTTTATATTTAGCTATATTTCGCCCTCACACATTGGGGCTTCTTCAGGCTATAACATATAAGCAAATTTTTGACATATTAATAGATTAATTAACTACATTAAAAAATGTTTTTATAAAAAATTTGATAATTGAATTAAAGTTAACAGAAAAAATTTTATTTAATATTAAATTAAATAAAGTCAACAGTACATTTTTATGTTTAAAATAAATAAATAAATAAAATCACATTTAAATTTACAAANCAAACTAACAAACACGCACCAACTATGGACTATTTATGAACTTGAACTACCTTCTAAATTTCATTAAACTCGGGTAGCAAAAACGCCGACAGACGAATAGATAAGAATCTAAAAATATGTAATTTGTAAATTTAAATGTGATTTTATTTATTTATTTATTTTAAACATAAAAATGTACTGTTGACTTTATTTAATTTAATATTAAATAAAATTTGTTCTGTTAACTTTAATTCAATTATCAGATTTTTTATATAAAACATTTTTTAATGTAGTTAATTAATCTATTAATATGTCAAAAATTTGCTTATATGTTATAGCCTGAAGAAGCCCCAATGTGTGAGGGCGAAATATAGCTAAATATAAAAAAGGAAAAGTTCAGCTTTATGTTTATTATATAAAAAAAAACCCTATACAAGGCCAAAAGGAAAAAAATTTTCAAAGTCATTCATCTATTCATCTCTACGATGAGACAATATGTAAAAATATAAAATAAAAATGATAATAATAATAATAAAACCTACAGCAACAGTTCTATGAAGTGATATGGCTGGGCACATTATAACACAGGGTAGGGCAGTACTGTGCCAAATGTGGCCTGGCCCAAATGTGGCACTTGTGACTATCGTCTCACTATTTGTCGTCTCAATTTTCGAGGTCTCTTACTTTTCTATAGTTAAAAAAAATACCCTGTATTTTGTTGTCTGCATCTCAACTTGCGCACAGATTAATGATTTAATCATCCATAAATTTGATTGAAACATTTTGAAAAATATTTTAAATTAAAATAATTTATTGTTTTTAGATCATTATCATACTGCCTGAAGTACTATTGAAATAAGTATGTAAAATGTAAACTGCTAAAACCATAAGTTTTTGTGTCAAAAAGTGGTGATGCATTTAAATTAAAAATAATGCAGGTGACGTAGGTGTGGTGGTGATTTTCTAGGCACCACCGTTCTACTACCTGAATTGAGACTTTGTCTTATCGATATTCCGCACACTACTGTATTACACTACTCTCACCATCTGTGACATTTATCTTCAATTATTAACCTAATCTTCAATATATATTCTTAGATCCTTGCTAAAATTCTAGAGCCACTTGATGCTTAGATTATTCAATTTTACTTCTTTTTTTCTATTAAATCTAGAGCTAATAAAACAAATTCTAATAGGTATATGGCTCTTTGTGCTACAAAAATGCCCGATTCTCTAGCCTCAATATAAGCCGATAGTCTCTTTTTTTTGTTTAATCTTATCCATGATGATATTGTGAATCATAATCAACATCTTCATGAAATATTGATGTAATAAGCATGTACAATGATACACACGTGAAAAGATAATGTTATTTCAGCTAATAATAAATTCAGTTTATAAAAAATATTAACAAGTTGACGAAAATTTATTTGGCATCATGGGTATTGGGGGGAGTAAACCAAAAAAATACCACTTTAAATAACTAAAAAAGCTAGGAGAGAGCGGAAAGTATGAAATAGAACCATATGGATCTACAGGGTAAACTGGTTTGATAGAATCTAGATCTGGGTATTAGAATATATATAGAAGTGTAGTTGGGAGAGTGCGTTCCCAGAATATGGGCCTCACTTCTGACCATACCCACAATATATTCCTGAAACATGGTCCGTTGTCAACGAGTTAATAGTATAAAGGGTTGGCATTTTAGGAGACAGAAACAAGACTTGAGTCCCCCTCACAGTTACTGGATTCATACGAAGCATAATTTTGCTCTATTATATTAAAAACAATTTGTTTTTAGTATTTAATTTATTTGTCCTTAATCTATGTAGTTGAATTTAAATACACGGAATTATATTATATAACAGAATGTTAAATACATAATTAAAAATGCAGCCAAATCAAATTGTATAAATCATGTTCTCACCATAAGTAGTCTTGAGTTATAATACTTAATGCATTATATTTATATAATACGTAATTTATTATAATATTACTAAAATGCTAAAATGCATATAAACATTTTTTTTTTATTATTTTCTTTAGTCTATTTCATTGTTTTATTAGTGTGATGTTAAAAAAAAAAAAAAAAAAATGAACTGATGTTAATCACCCAAATTAGTAGAAATCAACCCTTGTTATCACAACTGAAATATATTAGATAAAACTTACATTACCACTATAAAAAAAGGTAATTTTTTTGTTATTGTTAAATTCATTATAGTTTTTTTTTAAAAAATAAAGATGAAATCAGTCTTTTATGCATTATGTAAACAAATTATGTAAACTAACTTCCTGTGATGTTGTTTGTCATGTAACAAAAAAATGGATAAAAATTGAAAAAAATAGAACACCTCTTTTTTTAAAAAAATGTATACTTAATATTATTACTTATCCTAGTTTCTTTTCAATTCTGCATTGCTGATAATAAATAAGTTATAAAATGAAATATAGTATTATAAATTTATTAATGCCTGGCAGAAAGTTTTGAAGTTGGTGTTTTTTTCACTGTAAAGGTTGTTTTTACGATCCCTAAATTTTTAGTTCTCTAAAGTACAGATGAAAAATCAGGAATTTCGTTGAAATAGATAGGATGGCACCTTATTAGGGTGCTTTCAGAATCACTAAGCGGCCAACCTGTGGTTAGTGCCATGGCGGCTTGACATAATCTTATTTCCGAATGGGACTGGTAGGCCAAAAAGGTAGGCCGAAAGGCAGCGGTTGCCTGAAAAGGTTATAAACAAAGAGAGGTTATAAAACTGGCTGTTGGTTGTTGTTTGGTGAGGGATAGAAGTAAAGCCAGAAATAATAAATACATATAGGAGAAGATTATAATTTATATAATTGATTTGTGTCCTTAAGATCCACCTCAAAATGAATTTTTATTGCTTAGCTAAGGCAACCACATTTATTTCAATAAAAATTAATTTTTGGTCTTAAAATAGATATAATAACTTATCTAAATTAATTTACTTAATTTTTATTTTTTTCTAAATATAAAATTAAGCCTTTTGTCACAGGCCTAAGGGCTTGTTTATATTAGGGAAGTAAGTTTATATTAGGGAAGTAGGCTTGTAGTATTAGGGAAGCTGTTTAGATTTCTCAAGTGCATAAACTATTGTTGCAGATGCACCACTGTAGATTAATTCAATATTTAGCCACTATCTCTTTGAAAATTCTGCAATTCTTCCTGAAACGTTGTACCACACTGTTCCCTATTTTTATTATAGGAAATATATACAATTAAACATAAACATAACTGTCCTTTATTGGTAATTAAATACATATAAACTATTTTAATTGTACAACATTTTAAAAGTTTTTTTTTTTTTTTACTCTATATTAATTAAACTTTTGGAAAATGGTAAAATACATCTTAATCATACATATATTTCTATAACTAATTAAATTGCATTCTCAATATGCATACTACTGCATATCTACTACTATAAAATAAATACTTATCAATAAAATGTAATTTGGATTGAATTGACAGTGAACTTGTTTATTTATTTTATTTTAGGATCCATGTGCTTTAAAATTATTTTGTTTTGAGCTTTCATAAGGATGAAAAGTATAAGAAAAACTCTTGTATGTCACACAATATTTTGCCTAGTAGTTATTATATAGGGAAATTTGTTTTTAGATTAGTGTAATATTTCAGTTAATTAAAACTTTATACAACATTTATTATTGTTTAACATTAGTCAGTATTTACATAAGTAGGAGAGAAAATATTTGCATTTGTATTGCTACCTAACTAAATTGGTAATTTACATAAGTTAGGGGCCACAATATATATAAAATAAAACATTGCTTTCCTAATATAATTGATCAATTTGAATTTTATTTTGATAAAAATGTAATAGTGGAAAGTATCCTGTGATTTCTAAAATCAGGTTTAGGGTATTTAATAAAATCACAACATGGGAATTGCATTTTGTTTTTGTTTTTTTACCGTACACATCTTACAACACCTACAGTAATGGAACAACTAGAGTTAGTGCGTTGACAGCGCGGGAAATTGAGTGACACACAGATTGGCCAACCTCTCTGGGGGAAAAAATAAAGCCACTAGGTCTGTGGATAGGGGTGGGGCAGCGTTTATCCAGATGGCCTCTCCCCTCCACTAGAGACATTTATCTTTGCCTAGTTGGCCCGACCTTTTGTCCGGGAAAATCTCAAGCTCTCATTGGCTCGTCCCCCCATTAGCTATTTTTTCCCACGCTGTCAACGCACTAACTCTAGTTGTTCCATTACTGTAGTGCTTTTAATTAGAATTTTTGAAAATTTCTCAAAATTACTAGAATTGTTGAATTGGCACAATGTTATAAAGTAAAGCAAAGTATTAAAGTATCGGCAAGTATTATAAAGGGCATAGTAGAAATTGAAAAAAACCTCACCTTCTATGACGGGTATAATGGCTCAAGGCATGAAATGCTTAAACATCTTGGAACATGTTTACAATGCCCTATGGCCCAATTTTTGTCTGTCTTCAGACATATAATACAGTGATGAAAGAGAGAGAAGACCCTAAAGAAGTTGAAATATTTTAATATTATGTTGGAGTATTTTACTATGTTTTTATTAGCTTGCTTTCTTGTTTGTTTGTTTGTCCAGTACAAATCTTGCAATCGATTTCTAACAACTTCCTAAGTAGCTAGACATTTGAAACTTTTAGAATAGCTCAGAAAACGTTGACAATGCATTATTTTAATACTTTTATCCATCTTTCAGCAAAATTTAATTTGTTTTCAGCAAATTGTGGTGTATGGAAAGTTAGTTCGGAAAAAATCCACAAGTTATTTAATTTGTTTTGGCATGTCCTATATTTACAATCTTCATTTTGACATGTTTCAAATTTATGATGTATGACAGAATATTTAAAAACGTAGTATATAAAAAGTTATTTTTATCTTGCCATTATTTTAATATTATCCTGACCTGCAAAAGCTAGCTAGATAGAATTATCTTTTTCCTTAAATCTAAACTTACATTATTTTCTTAAGCTAATTACAGGTTAATTTTGACAAACAAATGGTACATTTTTAACGTATTTAGAAAAATGGCAGCGAATCAACATTATAGAATTCATCTTGAATTTCTTCATTTTAAGATGAATGGGTGTCTTGAATGTCAGCATCTTAAATGCATTGCTTATGAGTTTCATGTCAATATCAATCCACTATTACCTCCGATATTTGGCCTGAAATTTAAATAATAATAATATATGTTAAAAATGAAATCATAATTTAATACAGGGTTCGTAATAATTTAATAACATTATTTTAACCGCATAATACTTAGGAGTGTAAGTGATGTAATTGGCAGTATTATGTTGAAATGTTAATTGCCCATCGTCTTCATGGTTAGATCCCTCTTCCATGCCAATTCCTTCAACTGTTTCCCAATCATATTTTAGCCATTCTTAAAACAAACAAAAAATATCAGTTTTCTGCTTAAGTAGTGTAAACATGAAAGAATAGTATAAAAACAAATTAATTTAGAAATTTATTTAATATTATAGAAATTATTAAAAAAACAAATTATTATCAGGCAGGAACTCAAATAATGATGACACACTAGGGCATTTTTTTTCTACTTATACACCACATTTGGGGGACTCTGGAAAGCAGGGGTGAAGGCAGTTATATATAACTTAGTCAGGGAATCAAGGAATTTAACTCAAAATTAACACAATTTGAATTATGCATCGATTCTTGTCCCTTAGTGAATTAATACTGGCAGTGGCGGTGCTAGCCATTGAGGGGCTTTGTGCGAACTGATATTGAGGGGCCCTAAAACGGGGGTCTGGAGGAGGGTCTTTTTTTTACACACTTTGACCTAATAAAATATGAACACTGACCCACTTAGTTTAAAGTAAAATTTTAAATAAAGGTAAACTAAATAAATACAGTATAAACAATAAAAATATTTAATTACATCCCAATACTTTGATTTATTTTTTTGATGAATAATCAATAGTGTACACTAATTTATTAAGCTATTATNATACCACTTTTTTCTCCGTTGGTTAGTGTCAACTGGAGATCTTAACTTACCTTTTTAATTAAATCCTTCTGCAGAAAATTAGTCCAAATAAATTATGCACTTATAAAATAATAATGTTCAGTTTGATGCAATAAAAAATAAATTAAAAAATGAGAACTTTTTAGAAAGGGGAGTTAAAATTGGCAATAAAAGTATAAGGGCACAGCACTCTGTAAGAGGACGAGACCTATAACAGAACTGAGCTTGTTATTTTATTTTGATTTGATCAGGAGATAAAAATTCAAAAATTAAGGGAAGGGTAGAAAAGATAACAACTAATGTAAAGGGAGGGGAAATTGCCAAGACAAGAAAAGAGTGTTAGAATAAATAAATAAGGTATGAAGTACGATAAGGGAAAAGAAGTTAGGGGTTAAGAGAAATACATATATGTAAATCAAAGACAGCTGATATTTGTTTCAAGAAAAATAACTAAAGACACCGTGTAAAACCAAGAACCGACCCGAAATGTGATAAGCTTATTTTTTGTTTCTTTTTATAGTTATTAAACTAAAAAGACTTGTGACATTGGGTTTAATACAAAGGTTCCATCTCAAAGATAACGTCTTTACTAACTTACACATTACTATCGATTTGCAACAGTGGATTTTGTTTTTCAATTTATAAATAAAATTAGGGCCTGTGCTCAAAGCGAGGCCTGGGGTCACAAAATAATTATAACTTATAACTACTGGTTATGTATAATATGCATTCCATTTCCATCACTCTTGGGTTTACGTGAACATACAAAAAACATACATATCATACGTGATAATATAAAAAAACAAAAAAAAAAACATGTAAAAATAACGAAAGAATAAAAGTGATTACTGCCTATTTTATAATTATCTTGATTTTTTGTATTAGTAGTGGATGTGGACAAGTTCTTGAGACTAACATAGACAAAACATTGACTGTAGTAGAGTGTAGAAAATTCAGGGGGTGCGGGAGGCCCTATCTCACCCAACTCTGCTCCTACTCTACCCGCGAACGGTGGTACGGCTCCGGCGCGCGGGGTCCCGTGCAGCGCAGGGCCTCGTGCGACGCACCGCCTGCACAGGCCTAGCGCCGCCACTGAATACTGGCGGTGTTTTTGCTTTCCTATGTTTTCTTTGAGTCATTTATAGGTGTGTCTTGTTCCAGTACTCTATACTCTATCATTTTTTCGTATTGTACCTCCATTAATTAAGTGGAATTGGAATCATCTTAGCACAGTCTAGAGAAATTTCTTGGTCTTAGTTTAGAATTTGTTATAGCTTAATTGAATTTTATTGCTCAACTTTTTACAGTGTAATTTACTCACTGTACTGGGTAGAAGGTCCCATAATTGGGTTTATCTCGGAAATGGTGGACTCTAGAAAAATATATTTCAAATAAAAATTAAAGCTTATTAAAGTTCCTATAAAATTGTATCTTATTTGTCGAAATTCCAATAGTTTTCAAGATATACGTAATTTCAATTTCAAAAAATATAATTTTTACCTGAAGGAGGCTCTTAAAGGATACTTTTTCACGATTCTTTTTAATACCTTGAAAACCACAGACTCTCTAGCAAAAAAGAGTTTATGTACCAAATTTAACTACATAAAATTGCCTACAAAGAAAGTCCTATTATTTATTTCTCTAAAAGGAACAGTTTGCGAGATGCATGGGATGAAAAAATCCTTAAATCATAAAAATAGTGTTTTAATGGCTCTAAAAGTAACATTTAATGTTAAATGAAGTGGCTTCAGACCGAAAATTAAATTTCTGAACAACATTTAAGTGCAGTGAGTATGAAGGGATAAATTGTGAACTAGGGATTTTTATCTATACTTTTGCAGCTTTCTTATTCGAAAATGATCGATTTTCAATTACATATATCTCACAAACTGTTGGAATTTTGACAAGTATGTATAGATACAATTTTGTAGGAACTTTAATAAGCTTTCATTTTTAATTCGCAATATATTTTTCTAGAGTCCACCGTTTCTGAAATATAATAGAAAAACCCACTTTTGGGACCTTATACACCCCCCTGCTCATCCTATGCTCAACCCCCAGAGGCGGGGACTTTTGGTATGTTTACCTCCTAACTACTCCTAACAAAGCCCTGAGGTCAAATACTATCGCATATTTCATGCACTTTATATTGTATTTATTGACTGGACTAATTAGTTAATAAAAATGTGGTAAAAGCAAGGTACCCATTTAAATTAAATTAGGTATCTATTTAAATAAATACTAACTTCATAATATGTACTTACTGAGGTTTAGTGGTCCAAGTTTTTTAGCTGCAGATATGAGTTGTTCAGGAGACCAGGTGTATGGAATCCTTGCAAAGGCCTTGCCGACATCAGCTGGCAGTTGCAATCCTAGTTTGTGAAGGAGGAGGATGAATGGCTGATAATGCATAATGGCAGCTTGATCGCAGTTCCATGCCACTAGTGGAATCCCTTTTTCGATCACTGAAACACACTGACCATCTGCCCACACAGTCTTAGAGTTCAAACATTAACCGCACAAATATTTTTATGCACCCCCATTTTTAAGGTTATTGGAGTTCTTAAAATACATAATTTTTATTTCACACAGAAAGTGTGTGTATAGAGATAATAAGGGATAAAGTTTATTATAACTCAAAAATATAAAAGATTTGAATGGATATATACATTTAATTTCAAAAGTGGTTTTAAAAAAGTCTGGCTGCCATCTGTGGTCTTATGTAACTTTCACTGTATCAAATGCACAAGTTGGTATACATTTCCAAAATTTGTACACCCTGGGTCAAAATCAACCAATGATTTTTAGTTTGAAATTAGTTGAAAACTTGTCATATGTTTTTTTATCATCTACCTAAGAGAACGCTGAACATGTTTCCTAGATTATTGAAGTTAATAGTGTTAAAATACAATATTGAAGTAAATGTAAACTTTGATAAAATAAATGTAAAGTAATATTTGAGGGGAAATTTACTAAGATTGTATAAATTCCTAAGAATTATCACTTAGAATTTTCAAATACTAGAAAATTCACATTTAAAGTTAATTATTAATAATTACCCAATTGCCTCAACTTAGTGTGTACGTTATGAGTTGTGACTTTTGACAGCACTGGATAAATAAAAAAATTGGGGTGGGGAGCGGGGAGCCAATGAGAGGCCAGGATTTTAAATTCTAGAAGGTCTGGCCAACTGGTTGTGGGACATTGCACTTACGATTTTTGAGAAAAATAATAAACTCTTAATCTATATTTAGATTTAGTAAATTTAGTAACACTGTAACAACCACGTTTTTCTGAAAAAGCTCAGACCGCCTTTATATGATGTACTGAGTAGATGTATGTGTGTCTCACTTAAAATAAAAACCCTTTTAAACTGTCGTTCTTAAAAATCTTTTTGATTCTTAACATAAAGCCCTTCAAAGATAACCTCCTAGGGACTATATTTTTGAAGTGGAATGTCTTTGGCGGCGGTAGAGTGAATTTTTTCATATAGTGACATCGTGTAACGAAGTTGGCGATTCGAGACTTGTCCAAGTGTAACATGTTTACAGATTAATTGTATTATATATATTTAAAGACCAGCAAATCAAAACAAACATTTATTTTTATTGGAATAAATGTGGTTGCCTTAGCGTAGCAATATTTATTTGTATTTTATTTATTTATTTTTTTTTTTCAAATAAATTTCCCATGGAATAATTAATTTGTCAAAAAATAAAAAGGAAAGAGAGCAATGCATTCTAGAACTTAAGTTTCACTTCTAATGCATGAGAGTTCACACATATTTTTTCCCTAGCTTAGATTGGCCAATCTGAATGTCAAAAATCACAACTCAAGGCGCATACTGTAAGGATAAAGTCCTTACATATGGAGTAGAATGGTACTGGTTCGCCAGGTGTATTTGATTTCTTCATTAGTGAGATTTTAGCGTTGCAAGCCTCCATCAGAACTTTCTGAACCCAATACACCTGCTCAGATTTGTTGTTTTTTATAAGGTGGTCTGAAAAATAAAAGGGTAACATAAGTACTTTTCGGATAACTAGTTGTTTGTGTTATAATAATGTAATATATTATTTGTAATATATTTGGGTATAATAATAATGTAATATATTATTTGTAATTAGGTAAATTATATTTGTACTTCTGAGTGTTTCAATCTCATCTGGTGGTTTAACGGTAGTGGTATCGTCGTCTTCGTCGTCCCAGCCAGATTCCTTTATAGTCTGCAATAAATAGAGCGTCAAATTAATATAGTCGACTAAGTATTGCATTTATTCTTCAATCAAGATTCAAACGTTAAAACAAGTAAATAACTGCAGTAAAGTTAGAAGTATTATTAATATCTTACTGCAATAGGTTCCTTTTCTAGAAGCTCCTGATACTGAAATCTCGTAATGATATCTTGCTGCAGAAGTTTTTCAATCACCTGCAAAAATCAATTTATTAAAACATACACTTTAAATTAGCTGCAGTAAAGTAACTGATCTAGTTGGGCAACAAGCAGCTTCCACTAGGATAATACATTATGATTATAACTTTTAAAGTTCCTTTAAATGCAAATTTTGAAAGTAGATTGTATCAATTGTATGTTTAGTAAATTGTCAGCTAAATTTAAATCATAAATTAAGATAATTTACCTCGATTCTAGTTTTATAGAGAACTCCATTTTCTGTATAAAGTTGTATAACTGAGCCAACAGGGTCACTTAAGCAGGCACTTTGAACGTAGTACCAATATAGATTGTGATAATCTTCTTCAGTCCACCTATAAAGTTTTCAGAATGTTAAATAGTATTACGACAGTATTCCAACATAGCAACTCAACTTTTTTTTTTTTTTTTTTTTTTTTTTTCTTTTTTGTATTTATTTATTTTTAAAAAGGTTAAGTATTAATTATTTATTAACTGCATGCATGGTAAATCAAATTATCAATTTATGTCTGGAAAAAAGGTATGAAAGATATAACCACAGAAGTACCCTTTGCATGCAAATCTTTATAAAAATAGTTTTTAAAATATACGTTTTTTTTAGTAAAAAATTAACAACGGCTATGTTTTTTTTAAGAAATATATGTATATATAAAAAATAAAAATGATCTAACTTTTTAAACTATATTATTGGTTCATGGGTACTCCCTAATAATTTATAAGAATAAATAATTGTTTATTATTATCAGTGATTAATTACAATAAATAATTACCCTTGATGTGCCTGCAATGCAGATTTGTGGATGGTTTCACTGCATACATTTTTCTCCTCATCAAATAAGTTAACTGATTTTGGTGTTTTTATGAACTTAGTAATGACAAATTCAATTAAGTCTGACCAGTCCTGAAAAAGGAAAATAAAATTTAAAAACGCATACATGGCACAATTATATTAGTAGGTACAATCTTTAATTGATTTTGATTATTGAACCTTGAAATTCAAAATACATATATATATAAGAATATAGAATTTATTACTTTTATTACTTTAAATTAAATTATCCAACTCGGTTTTTAATTGATCACTATTACATACTTGTGTACACAGTGAATAGTAAAAAAAAAATAAAAATGTATCCCATGAATAAAATTATTAAATAAATATTTTTCCAATATTTTATTCGAACATAGGGGATAGGAGTTGTTATTTGGCTAACAGAATTAATTTTTATTATTTTTCACCAGCCAAGCCCTGTGATGAAGTGAAATATTTGTAGAGTTCCCCCTATTCGAAAAAGATTGCTTATTATGTAAGAGTGAAATAAAGTCGATTCTGAAAATGACCTTGGAGTAGTAGCTCTATGTTCAGATTTATACTGGCTTTCGCCACGTGTGTTACACTGTTACAACCATTTTATAACCTCCATGTTGGTTGAAATGAAAAATTAATAATAGCATTAACACGATGTTTACATAAATTTGAAAGTGTGTTGTTTAGTTTACATTATTAAATAATATTTAAAATGGCATCGTTTCCTATCTGTCCGTTAATAGATCAAAGGTGTTTTCTCGGTGTTAGTGATGATGTAACTCCCGGTTGTATTATAGTTTCTTTAGGTAAAAAAATAATCATAAGGTTCAGACTTTCCGATCAGAAACAGTTGAGTTCTTGGACGACTAAAGACAAACTGTCGACGCCTGTATTTTACGATGCCGACCGGGAAGAATACTTTGCAGTGTTCAACGGATGTCTGATATCGAGGTGGCCCAAGGACAGGAAAAGTATCCACAAGAAGACTGTAAAGTATAAATTTCCTTGGGTAGTCGATTCAATACATTGTAATTCTGGTATGAGACCTGTAATTCTATTCAAAAGTGGTACTCTGGCCTATCTCTGTACCGAAAATAAAAAATCGATTACTATTATACGAGAAAATGTGGTAACATTGGACGATGTAATTCAGAAATTAGCTTTTAGTTTCTCCAGTCGGTATTATTTGTGTTTTTTGGTTAAAGGCGAAAACAAGCTTACTCTTGAATTTGTACCGATATCCGAGTCGGACGAGGGAGCCTTCAGCATTGATGCAGTTAGGAAAGGATGTGACTCCAGCTTGTGTTGTTTCACTGTCATACAGGAGAAAGGATATTTAATTACATTGTGGTCCGATGGCTGTCTGTATTTATACGGTTTAAATCAAAAGTCTCAAAACGTAGAAGATTTCCCCGGCAGATGTGTTACAACTTTTACCAACATTAATTGTACGCTACCTTGTGTCATGCTTGCTATCGACGATCATGTCGCTATATACGGAGCGGATTCAAATGGCGAAGGTGCGAAAATAATTTGGGTCGATGCCAGTTTCGGTGTCATTCAGAACTCGTTACACCTTAAACTCTACTCTAGCCCACCTCGTATGTGGAAGGTCGGTAATTCTTATCTGATTACTCTTGTCGGGCAAAATCTCACTGTTATTCCGTATCAGTTGAAAAGCGTCCCCAAACTTGATTCCTTGCTTGCGGCTCACTGCCCGACCGAATCTAATGTGACCCAAGTATCGTGGGAACATATTTCCAAGTCTCCGAGTCATGCCTCCGAAAAAGATTGCTCAGAAATTTCTCAAAAGATAAAAGACGGCTTTCCAGAATATTTGTTGAGTCGAGAATTTGTAGCTAAACTCCTAGAAAACGGTAAAGTGAAAGAAGCGCTGACACATATGAACAATTTGACAGATATCCCCGATAAATGCATTGTAGATACGGTTGTCTCTTGTTTGAATTTGAAGAATGAAAGGAGCAGGACTGATTTACTTTTAAAAGCTCTCTCCTTTCCACTCTTAGATGATTCTGAAACTCTGTCTTACATCAGAGACCGACTACCATTTGAATCTGCAGTTTCTTTACTGAGTACTATATCTGATCAGCTGGAGAAGGATCCTGAGAATAGTTGTTTGATAAAATGGCTTTCCCTCTTACTGGATTCGCATTATCAACAATACCTGCTAATCAAGGACGAAGCTATCGTCTCCAAGTTGTCTAGCCTCAAGCAGCAGATCGATACATTTGTGTCCAACATGGTAGAATTTCAAGAATTGTACAAATTACTTTCTGGTACTTTAAAAACTAAAGTTAGCTCTAAATCTGTTGTACAATATTCAGTGGATAAGTTTTCACTTTATTAGTTTAAAAAACTTTTAAATCTATCACATAATGTTTACTTGATTCAATGAATCTTGATGAATTTTATTTCTATATAAAAAATTCAATTGGCATCAGTTTTAAATATTTTTACCAAATCTACTAGATGCCTGAAATCTTGTTTTGTATTTTAACAATTATAATTCATGAGTCAAGTGATAAATAAATCTATAAAGAGGAGGTTTCATTTTATTTTGACCAATAAAAACAAGGGAAACAAGATTTGTTCAGACATAAAAATATATATATTTTTTTTAATGTAAATTATTTGGGAATGCCAGTTTTTAAAACCCTTGTAAATATGTAATTAATAAAATAACTTTTTTTCTATGTATTCTTTGTTTTATTATAATATTTTTTTAATTTTTTGCAATGTAAAATAGCCTTATTAGCTTAAGTGGGGAAAAAATAGGATACACATGTATTTGAATAAAAATAAGCATATAACCAGAGCTTATTGCCCCTATAGAAATTTTTTTAATAATTAGTCCCTCACCTGAGTCGGTAATCACATGGGTAACCTTTAATTGTTAAACATTCATAATAAATGTAATAAAGGTGTTATATTCATCCATACTAATACTTAGTTCAGTTTAGTAATACCTTACAATAAAGAACGTATTAGCCAAGATTGAAAATGTCTCTCAATTTGTATGGGTCAAGTTTTTCGTTTTACTAGACCTAGAAAATTTCTCATCTTTTTTAAAAAAAAAAAAAAAAACGGCATTTTCAGAAACTAACGGGAAGCCTTCAAAAGCTTAAAATGACAGACTGTCTCGTTCAAAACAGGACTTATGGCCACCCAAGCCATGGCAAAATTGTTTTGTCTTATTCTAATTATTGTCTTTTCCTTCCCTAAAATCCCAATTCTAAGCTCATGTTTTAGCCCCGGAGCATTTTTGGTAAATTTGTACTCAAGTAACATTTATTATGTGACTGTTACTGACAGAGACAGGCACCATGTATATTCCCTTAAATATAAGACAAAAAGCAATGTGCTCTCTCTTCTTTACTGCTCCTTAATTAATGTTTAAATAGGATAATGTCATCATCTTAACTACTTATAATGTGTTAGTACGCAAGTACCATTAAAAGATATTTAAAAAAAATAGGTACTGACATCACACAGTTGAAAATCAAATTCAAATATGAGGCTAAACGTTTTTAGTATAGGTGGTTGAAATAGAGCTGAAACTCCTTCTGCATCGGCAGCTACATGGTGCATCATGGTAAAAATACAATCGTTCACGTGTTTGCCATTCTCTTGGAATTTTTCCAACAATAAGCCATACTGTTTCATTACATCTGCATGGGCAAACCTATAATTAAACAATGAAGTACCATACAAATAGTTGTTTGTATATTACTCTTTAACTTCTAGTCAAAGCAATTTAAATACATACTGTTTAATGTGACTCTGAAAGAGAGGTAGAAGTGATGGATGTGGATTCATCTTCTCAATGAATGCTAAAAGATTATGATTTGTAACAACGAGGTCCTTCAAGAATTGTTCACATTGAAGACTTGGATTAAATTGCCTTAGCATTAAGACAAATAAACAGCGAATATCTTCCGTTCCACTTATTTGTTCTAGAATAATAATAATAATATTGTTAATGGATACTCAAATATAGTACTATTACCATTACTCGGAGTAGAAGTGTGAGGATGTCAAAAGTGATGAAAACCAATAGTGGCATTCACAACTAAATTTAATTTTTAAGAAAGTTTTAGAGATGACTATCTCTTAAACAGTTAAATGAAATTTTCACAATAGCAGCCCTTTCCTAACTACAGTTTAAGCGCAATTTTTTTCATTTGATTAATTTTTAGGAATATTTTATATTAAAAAATTTGTGTGAGACTCTCACATACTAGAAGTGAAACTGAAACTGGTTCTATAATATTCTATTAGAACAAGTTCTAGAACCTGTTGATTTTATGCATTGCTCTCTTTGAATTAGTTGACGATTTTATTATTTCAGTAATAAAAATCATGAAAACAACGTTATATATTATATAATTACTAGCCGTTAAGCCCGTGGCAACGGTCAGAATAAATATGGTTGAAAAAAAAGAGCTGAGAGATAATTAGTTATAATTAAAATATTTAAATAAATATTTACTGTTTAAATAGTAAGTTTTATGCTAGGATATTCATTACAGTGGGATGGCTCAGCGGTAGAGTTATAGCTTTATGTGCTGGTGGTCTCTGGTTCAAACCCAGCTTTTGGCTCATCAATTTTTAACGTTATAAATCATTTAGAGGTGAGTCGCCTGTTGTCGGGACACTACTCGATTATATAAAAAAATCATCTACCTCCGTAATGGTTAGCACTTATGCCTGCTAAATCAGAGGTGTAACTTCGTTACATGAAATTTCGTTTCATCCAAGCCAATTTATTCTCACGCCTAAATAAGTTTCACTTCAAAAACACCATTTTAGCTATTAAGCTTAATGGCCAACTTTGACTGAACTTTCCTAAATGTGCCAACTTTTGCAAACCTTGTACATTATTTGCATAAGTCATAACAGCTAAAAAAAAAAATTTAAAATATGATAATTTTTAATTTTAAAACGGCTTTACAGCGGGTCAAATAAAATCTTATAAGTATTAATTATATTTTTTCCTTCAGAAAAAATTGTGCATTCCACTATGCTCCAACAAACATAGTTTTTAAGTAATACTTTTTTTTTAAAGACAAAGTAGATAAAAAAATTTGTTAAAAAATTCAATTTAAGGTTGTAACTCAAGAAAACATTTTTATAGTCTATACACAAACTTTTTAGTATTTCTTTGTCAGTGTAAAATCAACTATTAAGTTGAAGAACACCCTGTTATTTATCCAAAGTTACTTACTTTGAAGTCTATTTAAGTGCTGAAGGTCTTTTTCATTTTGATGTGGCATCTTCATGTACGTTTCAATTGCTTGTAGAAGCTCCCTTATTGCAGTGACAACCTTAAAATAAATTAATTGCTGTGATTAATCAAATTAAAAAAATTAATTAAAACTCTATTTAGGTATATATATTGTGTACTCTTTCCACAATTAGTATTAACTTTTAACACTCAGATTGGCCAACCTATAGGAAGAAAAGAATAAAGCCACTAGGCCTGTAAGAGGGGTAGGGCCAGGGCCAGTGACATTTTTTATTTGCCTGGTTGGCAAATAAAAAATATTATAATAAAAAAATGGCAAATAAAAAAACTTCGACCTTCTCAAATTTAAAATCCAGTACTCTCATTGGCTCCTCTTCACATTTTTTCGATATTCCCGCGCTAACAATAGTTAATACTAATTTAGACTCAGGGGACTTCAATGCGTGAAAAACCATGAAAATCTCATAATCGAATTTTCGCGCAATCACAATACTTTCTCTTCAAATGAGAAAGTGAAAAGAGTAAAAGTATATAATATGTATAATATTATATAATCAGTCATGATTTTGAAGAGGAAGTTGTTGCTATTCGTATTGATAAATATCTTACGACGACATTTTATATTCACTGTATATTTTAATATTTTTTTAGTCTAATTTAACAAAATTTAAATTTACCAAGTGCATGCGTCGAATACAGGGTGCAAGATCGTAGTCTGATTGCTTAGTTTTGGCAAGTTCAAACTCTTCACACAACATAACTCCCTCATATGTTAAATAAAACAATATGTCTTCTGAAAGAACTGGGCTAAAATATAAAAATCTTTTGATATTAATCATAAAAATGTTGAAAATTAATTTCACAAAATATAAATATGTTTTCAACATTTTTAAAGTAAATTTATTTATTTTGTATATATACAGTGAAACTGCGGAGTGTATAATTGATTAGAAAAATAACTATTATTGCCAAATCTATATTTAGAAATAATTATTATTACTACAGTCTATAAGATTAGAGTTGGCACAATCGAAGGCGGGAAACTAAAAACATGGAGGTAGTTTTGGGTTATAAAAAGGGAAAATCGGTTTTGCCATGTTATATTTTTTTTGTGGAATAGGGGTAGAGTAGAGCATTTTTTTCTGAAGTTGCATTCAACATGGGGGACCAATAAAATCGTTTCCCTCAAAATTTTCCCACCTGTTGATTGTGCCAACTCTAATCTTATAGACTGTAAATCTATATTTAGAAATTAATATTATTAACAAATCTATATTTAGAAATAATTATTACTTATTTATCTATTTATTGAAATAATTATTTTTACTAAACTTATATTTTGAAATAATTATATTAGTAAATCTATATTTAGAAATAATTATTATTACTAAATCTATATTAAAAATAATTCAAATTACAATTATCAATAACTACGGGAGACATACAGAGAAAAATTGACCCCCGCACCGGGACTCGAACCACGGGCCTCCTATTTTCCGTACAGGCGCTCTTACCAACTGAGCTATACGGGAAAATGATTTCTCTCTGTCTCTGTCGTAACTGATACATATTTCCCGAATTTAAGCTTTTAATCTTATTCTACAAATCTAGAGAGCCAAATATTCACGGCAACAGAACAAGACCGAGAATTAACGCTTATAATTGTAAAGTACTCAATTAGTACCTGTACCTAGTACATCTATTAGAAATTCATTTTTTGGTAGTTTTCTTACTACCGAAAGATTAAATTTTAAATAATTCAAATTACAATTATCATAAAAAAAATTGAATTTCTAATAGATGTACTAGTTACAGGTAGTAATTGAGTACTTTACAATTAAGCGTTAATTCTCGGTCTAGTTCTATTGCCGTGAATATTTGGCTCTCTAGATTTGTAGAATAAGATCAAAAGCTTAAATTCGGGGAATATGTATCAGTTACGACAGAGAGAAATCATTTTCCCGTATAGCTCAGTTGGTAAGAGCGCCTGTACGGAAAATAAGAGGCCCGTGGTTCGAGTCCCGGTGCGGGGGTCTATTTTTCTCTGTATGTCTCCCGTAGTTATTGATAATTGTAATTTGAATTATTTAAAATTTAATCTTTCGGTAGTAAGAATACTACCAAAAACTTAAAAAAAAATGTAAATTTATATTTAAAAATAATTATTATTACTAAATCTATGTTTAGATATTATGTATAAACTTTCAAATATAGTAACACTGATGTGACCACGTTCTATTAATTAAATTAATAGAAAAACCATAAAACTTGTTCCTTAAAAACACCTATATATTTCTTTTAATATTAAACCCTTTAATTAAACAACACACACAGCACTTATAAAAAGCACGATTTTCTTATTTCTGCCAAAGAATTTTCATCGTACCTGATGTGTTCCAAGTCGACTTCAAGCTGGGTGGCAAATTTAAGGAAGTAAGTGATAAGCCAGAAAAAGTGTGAAGAATCCATATGAGTCTTAGCTTGAGAATTAAACAACAACTGGTTATGGAGTTCTGTTACCAGACTACTGTAGCCTTTAAGAAGGAAATCTACTGTGAACTCTTTCAGCAAATGATTGATGTCTTCATCACTTGGTGAATGGTGCAGTAGAGCTTTCACTCTGCAAAAGAAAAATGCATGTTAAACAAATGATGAATGACTATTTCTTTCCCTACATCAGAATAGTGCAGATTAAAGATTCAAGATTTTAGGGAATTGCTTTTTTAGTATTCCAATAATAGCTGATTATTGATTTGATTATACATGAATTTATTATATTCAAGTCGAACCTCCATATAGAAAAATTTATGGTACATGAAAAAAAAATCGTTTTACATATATGTATTTTTATTTTAATTTATTTATTTTTTTAAAAATAGGGTCCTAAAAGAGGAAGATTTTTAACCAATAACATTTTCAACGATTACAGAACTGTTCACCTAAGTCTTCATTTAGAATCTCTAGATATTTTTAAATATCTCCACTTTTTTTGTAGAGTCTAAATATTGAATCCCAGTTTTTCAAAATTGTTGACACTGAACTGGGAGTGATTCATACAAGGGATACTTCTTTGTTCTTCGTTCCTTTATCTACGCCTTTGATTGAATTAATTTTTTCTGTAAATAATTTTCTTTTAGACATTGTACGGCGTGTAAATTACACTGTAAAAAGTCAAGAGCGTTTTAATGAACGTCCAAAATTAATTTAAATTGAGAGTTAGATATTTCTCTATACTGATCAAAGATGTTTGCAATTCCACTTAAACTAATATAGTGGCTAGTGGTAAAATACGCAAAATTATTAAGAGTGCTAGTGCAAGAAACTCCTAAAAATAGTTCTAAAGGTGCGTTTACACCTGACATTTATGTCAGACAGAAATCTCAGTAGTGTAAACACCGAAAAATTTATGTTTCTACTCTCAGCTATAATATAAGTGTCGAAACTTCTACAACAGATGTAAACACCGATAATTATATTTTTCGTGCATTTATTGCAAATTTAAGCATTGCGAGAAGTGTCAGACATATATCGCCGACATAACTCTCAAACAATTTCTCTCAGATGTAGGCCCTCAAAGCAATTTTTGTCTGACACTTGTAATTTATTGCCGGAGAGAAGTGTCAGGTGTAAACGCACCTTTAGAAAATAAATTAATGCAAAAGCAAAAACACTGCCAGTATATTAATTTACAGAAAGTTTTGTCGGTTGGATCTTTATCCTTATTTATATAAATTTTGTTCGTTGTAAAGAAAATATTTTCGTAATATAAACACTTATATTTAGAGAATTTGTGGGGACATTATATAGAGATTTTCGTTGTATAAGAAGTCTGAATGTATATCTTACGAGCTAAGACGTCTTCTTCGGTTAAGCTTTTGTCTTCTTAGTGCATCTTTCTCCTGAGATGTCAAAGTTTTATTGTTAGGTTGTCTCGCTTTCTGCATCATATTACTAGGCTTCTGATGAACTGGTTTCATATTCCTGTAAAAAATCACGATACATGTATAACTTTTTCTTTAATAGATTTTTGTAATAGTAGAACATTTTGCTACAGTCAACAGTGTGATATATAAAGCTTATAAAGTATGTATATGAAGCCAGGGGAAGGGAAACGGAGAAGAAATATAGTCGAATTACTTTACTTGTATGTATAATCACATCATTCAATTGTACGTATTGTTTATCACTTGTATGCATTTGTGAATTATTGCTTCTATGTATTTGTATATATGTATCACTTGTACGTATGTATGTATGTTTTATTGAATTGTTAAGAATATTGAAGTACAGTAGAACCTTGGTTTACAAATGAAGAATTTAGTTTAGAAAAAATAATAATCCTGACAAAAGAATGCTTCATTTTTTGAACAGTATTTTGATTTACGAACAGGCATGTTGTTTAGTCATGTGATTATTGTATTTCAAGCACGAAATTAAAAATTAAGATGATAAAGATCTATTTTCTAGGGTCTTAAGCAGAATTTTATAGCAAATCAAATTATTTTTACATAAGTTTTAAATTTGCTTTTTAAATACATCGATTCATCGGCGAATAAGTATTTTGATTTACGAAGAAATAGGAACAGATGGGGTCACCGGGAAATTTCCCGAAGCGACGCTAAGCCGGTTATTGAAAAGAAAAATTGGTCCAACAAATCAAATAAAACTTTCTTATATCAAGATGCTATTTCATCAGTGCGATGCCAGTGAAACAATAGCACAATTTCACTTCTTATAAAATGTGCAAGCGATGTTTCAGACAGCTTTAAGGATGATTCACGCTACACCGAGCCGGGGCCGTGCCGTGCCGGGCACGAGCCTCGCTGAAAAAATGTTGTATAGATTTGATATGAAGCAATGCACAGTACACCGGGCACGACACGGGTCGTGACCGAGCCTCGTCCGAGGCTCGGTGGCAAAACGTTGGGGTACATTGTTTTCACGCGCCCGGCCCGTCCCCGCCTCGGCCCTGCCTCGTTGAGGGATGATCCACGCTACAACGAGCCCGGGCCGTGCCGGGACCGAGCCCTCCCACCCTACCCCGTCATTTAAATAATAACTTTTTTATTACTTACCTAAGGCATACTGCTAAACGTTCAATAGGTTTTTGAAATCTAGAAATCTTCTATGTAAGGCAAGGTTTTAATTTCTTCAGCAAAACATTAAAACATTTGAGTTTTCTTTCTTCTTGTCCCTAATTTATAACACTTATTTTTGGAGTAGTTGGGTCTTTAGGGTATAATAAGTACAAATTTACTTTTAATTATGGCTATATTTCAACCTTCTTGGTCGTCTTCAGGCCTAGATTGAAAAAAAATTTTTTTTTTTGTCATTATGTTGGAAAAAAGGTATCGCCTATTTGGTTCATATTTTTTCATTTACAATAAAATACATCACATCAATATTAACAATTAAACAATTAACATTTGTCGAATAAATATTATAAAAATTAATAGATTAATAAACGGCATGGTAAAGGGGTAACCTGGATGTAAATTTGTACTTATTATACCCTAAAAGACCCAACTACTCCAAAAATAAGTGTTATAAATTAGGGACAAGAAGAAAGAAAACTCAAATGTTTAGCTGGTCAAGATTTTCTAATAGAAGAGGATGGAAGAAAACAACGAAAACATCGTAAAAAACGCCTGAAGATGACCAAGAAGGTTGAAATATAGCCATAATTGAAAAGTAAATTTGTACTTATTTATACCCTAAAAGACCCAACTACTCCAAAAATAAGAATTAAAACATTCCTTGGACATTCTAAAGTAGCCAAAAAATTTACTTTCATCGTCCACTAATTCTTTATAAAGAGTAAAATATTCTCCTTCCAATTTTCGCTTTTTCAATAAACGCCCCACCTTCTGCTTTTCTGCATACCTAAAATTTCACCCGAATCATCCTCTTCAAGCGCTCTACAAAAGTAGAGGACAGCACGTCCCAGCCCGGCTCGTCCCCGGCCCGTGCCCGCCTCGTTGTAGCATGTATGTGAAGGCTCGGGCGGGGCAAGGTGGGAGGGCTCGTGCCCGGCACGGCACGGCCCCGGCTCGGTGTAGCGTGAATCATCCTTTAGAGGGGTCATAAAGACAAAAAAGTAACAAGCGTCTTTATGCTGTGATTGGTGCTACTTCTACCGCTCTTACTGTATCTGTGAGGTACAGAAGCGCCTAGAGGAATATGAAATGATAGAGAGAAACCACATATTTATAAAATAATACATTTGTGGGGCTGCTCATTTATAATGACCTGTTTTGATGCCATGATAAAAACTCATTAGATAATAGGTTTGTTCCCACCACACTTCAAACTACGACGCATGGGCATTAACGAAAAAAGTGTAGTCCGATGCGCATGTGTCAGACAGTTTCAAACCAGTTTGAAGTGTGGTTGGAACAAACCTAATATGATGCCGGTTTGTGCCGGACGCTACCTCCTGTTTGTCAAAAATTTGCGTAGTTAAAATTTTTAATAATTTCTTCTATTAATTCATTTCCTTTTCCTTTAAAGTGTACACAAAACTAAATAGATTATCAATAATGGTGAAAACCTGTCAGGAGAGTCGTCGTCATTACTGGAAGTAGATATAGATTCCTGAGTGTCAAGTTGGGTTCCATAGCCACAGTCAGAATGTTCTGACATACATTCGACCTTCTTCTGAGCCTGTGATAACTGGGTAGAAGAGTGCTGAGATTTATCACCTATGGCTTGCTGATAATGAGTCTGAGAAAATGGATTACTCATCTGTGCATGTTGAGACGTTCCTGGTTGGTTAATCACCTGCAAAGTAGTTTTCGTGGTACTTCTTTAGATTGTTACTCCCTCTATATTTTTTTTTTAGAATATAAATGACTGATGAAAAAGGATGTTTAGTTCAATGTACTTTAGGACAAAGGAATATCACACTTCTGTTTTTATATAAGGTGAGTAACAGTCTAAAGGAAAAAAATCCTTACACCATCTATAGACTGTTACTCACCTTTGTTTTTTTTATAAAGGGAGTAATAATCTTCAGAAGTGTCGTTTTTGATTGTTGCTGCATTAAATTATAATTCTGCAATAACATTTTGTTAAGTACCATTACATATTATGTACAAGAATACAATACAAAGATGTATCACCTGATACTCTGATACAAGAGTAAAATAGCAAAGATATTATAATATAATTTATATTTTATATTATGAAAAATGTAATAGATATTATTTTTAAAGAACTCGCTTTTCCTCAGCAATATCTTTATTTTGTGGGAAAAGCTGTTGGGGTAAGACCTTTGACTTAAGTCTGATAATGGATTTCCCAAGTTTTAAGAATTAAATCATTAAAATTAGATTCGAATAATTAATAATTGTCAGCAAAATTTTAATCATAAAATTAAGGAAATATAGTGGGGGAAATTTGAGGCCAATTTTTTAAGTCGGCTATCTTAAGAACTTTATTATAGACAACAAGAAGAAAAAATGGTAGTTTCTACATTCCTGTACCAAGAATGTGTCGGTATCGGTATAAATATAATATAGAAAAATACTCTGTCAAGAGAAATAAATAGGCTCAGACGATTGAAACTTTTATGGGGCTAACAATGGGCTAATTATGACCTACCTTCGAAATTTCAATAAAATCAAAAGAGTAGTTTTTAAGATATGTTGGTTCACAAAAATTGAGCGACATACGCACGGAACCAAAAACGTTCCTTGATGTCTAAAACGGATTTCTTCTCTGTCATCGAATTTTTAAAATCGGAGACCTAATAAATGTTTGTTCGCCGGAACGATCTTATAGCTTCCGATACCTTCGGTAAGCTCGGAAGCAATATACTATTATGTTCTTCATAATTCTGCCTATAAAAATAATCAAATAGAGAGATAAATAGCCCTTACATTACACTTATGAACTTGACTCATGGAATGCAATGCTTCTGATCTTGCCGAAGGCAACGGAAGCAATGTGATCGTTCTGAAGAACGAAAATGTTTAATGTCTCCAATTTAAAAACATCCAAGACAGAAATCCGTTTCAGACGTTTTGGTCTACCGCAGCCGCTCCATTTTTGCGAACCAACATATCTTAAAAACTACATGTCCGATTTTAATGAAATTTGTATTCTAATTAGGGAATATTGAAGCTTTCCAATTTATAACGACATTCAATTACTGTTTAAAGGTTTATACAGCATTTTAAATAATAAAAATACTTTTAAAATAAAGCACTTTGCCACGCCAAAACAATTTTTTGTTTTGATTTTTTACTAAGTTTATAAAGTCATTAAATCTATGAATTCTGAACTTTTCCTAGTTATAATGACATGTAATTACGTTTTGAAGGTTGAAGGATATTTTCGTTTAAAAAAATTTATACGTTAGCTATCACTTCCTTGTGATTCATATACAGAGTAATAAATTAATAGTAGTAATCAGTCTTAAAAAAATGCATAGTGAGAAGAAAGTGGAACATTTTTTATGTTATACATTTTTTTAAAAAAATGTAGTATTCATTATTTTAATAATCTCGATAAATATAAAATTATCTATAATATTTGGTCTATATAAAAGAAATAGTTTTTAGTATAAGCATAAGTTCAAGTCTCATGGCTCGAAGGTCGTAATTAAATACAGGTAGTCTTTATTTTCCTACTAAAATCGATCTATAATATATTTATTAGTAATATGTATCGCTTTAAATTAAGTACATTTTCCTTGATTCAATTATTCTCTTGAAGGAATTGTTTATTTACAATTTAGTTCATGGACGAATTCTATAAGCATCTTATATTATTACTAACTCTCTGTTCTCGATGTATATTTTTATTAATCGCTTTTAATTAGATTCAAATGTTTGTCCAGGGAAAATCTTAAAACTTAAATCTGACCCACTTCCCGAGTATTTAGAATGCTGAAACTTGTATAGATTATGTACTTCCGATGACAATACAACAATCAGTCTTTAATTTAACAAAATTAATAATAATAAATTTCCGATTAATTTTGGCGATTAAATTTAAAAAACAATGTAATAATCAACGACGACCAGTGACAGTAAAAAGAGATTATTTTTTTAAATCACTTAATAATATTTAGGTTAGAGCAAAGCTCGGTTGGAACTCTGTTCCACTCATTCGGAAATAATATATTATTTCCAAAAAAAAAAAAAAAATAATGTTTTTTGAGTATGTATCTCAAACACATTATTGTTTATGAATAAACTCTCTAATTATTTCGTACATTTAAAAAAAATGAAATCACGAACTTTCATTTTCAAACTAAAAGAACTACATTATCGTCACTACTTTAAATGGAAAATTATGTATCTTTGTGTGAATGAATACAAGACTAGTACCTGCTTGTCAGAACACCCTCCTCTTGAAGACAGATCCATCTGCTTTTTATTGTTCTGTTTCGAGTTTTTATTTCTAGAGCTCGAGTTGTTCTTCTTGCTATTCTGGTTAGAGGATCCTTTCTGGTTGAAATGGTTTTTTTGTTGATTATGATGCACCTGAGATTGGGATTGATTGCGGTGTCCATTGGATTGCTGCAGATTGTGACCGTGATTTTGTTGCTGCATATGGTGAGTGTGATGTTTAAGAGATTGCGATTGCATCAGGTGAGAGCGTTCTTGTTGATTAAGATAATTCTGCTGGGAGTGGTGAGAATGTTGATTGTAATGATTAGACCCATGCTGATTAGCGAGTGACTTTAACTGCTGATTATTATCCTGCTGCATCATGTGTAACATCTGTAGGTGTCTCAGATGGTTATTCTGCTCCGGTTGACCGTTAAAATCATTTTTGTTTGTTCCGGTTTCACCCATACTGTTATCCGACGAGTCAGACGTTGGGTCTGGAGTGGTCATGAATGAAGATGAATCTCCAAAATCCCGCTCCTTTAAAAATATTTATGAAATTTACAAATGCATCAATTACATCGATCAATTATTAACATGTCAAAATCAAAGAAAAATGATATTACCGGCGGAGATGTGTTGCTTTCATTATCTTCAGAACTCTCACTAAGTGATGTCTCGAACCAAATATTAAGAAGTTTTTGTAAAGTTGGCGCATGTTGATCTTTGTACATCAGAGCAATAAGTTGAACTAAAGCTAAACCCAGACACGATTTACTCTTGTTTACCATTAGCTCAATCACTACCTAAACATAATAAAGCAAAACTCAATTATTTATCTGTAATACAATTCCTTGAGAGCACTGAAAATGCTATAAAATTGTGTTATCAGTAGGTACAATCCTATTTCATATAATTTTGAACAGCAATGAACCAAGTTACATCTAAACAACTTTATCCCTGTTGATCATAACTAAAAGCTCTTCAATTAAACCAAACAACTGAAAACATCAATGACAACAACAACGAACTCTAGACTAGGTATCTCATGATAGTTTTGAATGATGTTGGAATTGAAAATTGACTTTCCTGGATACATAAATCTTCATGAAAGGCTAATGTATGGCTAAAAGTAGCGAAATAGGTAAATTTGAACAAATAAAACTTCGGCTTACCTTATCCATATTGTGAGCGAACATATTCCACAGAATTTGATTTTGAGTAGTTGTCACTGGAGTACCGTGTTTGAATTCAGGAATGTGAAGGATGTTCCGAAGAAGGATAACGGAATCATTCAGAACATAAAAATGTTCCGATTTCTCCTGAGCATCCTACAAATAAAAATAAGAATGTTAAGAGATTTTTTTCACAACAAGTTTGCTAGTTGTCATACCTCTCCCTTATACTAATACAATAAATTCGATTCGGAAAATGATTGAAGAGAAATAAGGGAGAAATAAATTATAGGTTTATTCCAACCACATTTCAAACTAGTTTGAAACTGTCTAACGCATGCGCATTAGCAACACATGTTTAATTTTGGTCCGATGCGCATTCGTCGAACAGTTTCAAACTAGTTTGAAGTTTGGTTGGAACAAACCTAATATTGCCAATTAATTAATTATTTTCATTATACAATTTTAAAATTAATTTGATAAAATTAATATAAACAGATTCTAAATGCCTACACGAAACTAGTCGTAACTGACTAGATAAAGCTCTTGTTAAAACTTATTAATTAATTTTGAAAGTTTTTATGATTGAAACTTTTCATAATTTAAATTGATACATTAACTAAAATGTATATGACTCGTACTTACTGTATATATCCAGTGAGCGTCTTCTGAACTAGTCGCTTACTACTAGTTTTTCTAATCATTGTATAACAATTGTAATTATTACTCACGTTGATTTTATCAAGAATAGATTTGATATGTTCGACGATTCTTTTTGTTGCTCGAGGATCCAAAAACGCTTCTTTACAAGAACTGAGAAACATGTTTAGCTCATATATTGTATTTCTTCCGGCTTCAGTTTTAAGCATTACTTCCATGGGGAGAAGACACTCGACGGGCATCGTTAAGTAGGCTAAGATCCTGCGAAAACTCCTCGTTAAAACTCATCCTCCACATTTAAAAATATTCTTACATTTTCATAGAAGTTAAGATGAACTATAAATTGATTAGGTAAGAGACCACTAGGCTCAAAACAGAATTTGAGATGCACTATAAATTGAGTTTATGAGACCTCTAGGCTCACAACAGAAGTAAAGATGCACTATAAATTGAGTAGTTAGGAGTCCACTAGGCTCACAACAGAAGTAAAGATGCACCATAAATTGAGTAGTTACGAGACCACTAGGGTCAAAACATTTTAGTAAAGATGCACTATAAATTAAACAGTTAGGAGACCTCTAGGCTCAAAACAGAAGTAAGGACGCGCTATAAATTTGGTATGAGTGACCTCTAGGCTCAAAAAATAAATAAGTTTGACTTTTGCTATAAATTAAGTAGTGTTCTATAGTTAAAGTGGTCTCACATGTAATTTTTATACCAGCGTTTCTTTTATAATTAGATAAAAGAAAATTTGCCAATATACTTGAAATTAGATTCATCTGTTGGCTATTTTTTAAGTGTCTTAAAAAATAATTACTTTTAAAGATATAGATTAGAAAAAAAATTATTGCGCACGTGGGAGAGAAAGAAATGACCGCAGATTGTTGAAATTAATATGGATCCACGAATTGGTTATTTATGACTTATCATTGAATTTTTTTCAAAATAAAACGTAATTTAGTTAGCACGTAGGTGGTTTTCAATAATATCGTTCTTCAGAACAAGATTATCACTATGGTTCCTTTACCTTCAGCAAGCTCGGAAGCAAAAAGCAAAATCATTAATCAATCATCATCAGAATCATTAAAAAATAATCATCATCACAAAATAATAATTATTTTAAATATTTACGAATAATTATTGATTATCCTCCGTCACCAACGTTATTAAACGACCACCAAAGTTATTAACAAATTATATTGAAAAAAACACTGATTTGTTATTCAAAATGTTCATCTAGAAACTCGCGGTGTTTTGCGTTTGGTAAAAAAAAATGGCCCAAACCGACTGGAGAACCCCAAATAGTTACCCATTTTTATTTTTACCCCTTCAAAAAGGTAATAATGGCGGACGCAACGTAAGTAAAGTATTTTTGGAACATTATTACGGCTAAACGGTAAGACGTATCGAAAAGCAAATTGCACGAGCGGTAACTGATTTTAAAAGATCTACAAATTTGTCCCTATTACTTTTTGTTGCACCTCTATCGGTTCAATCTTAAATAGAGCTAAATTTGATTTTTTTTATTTATTTATTTTTATTTTTTTTATTTTTGACATTGGACAGGACATTGGGATGGCTATTATGGCGTCCGCAATTTTTGACTGATTTATATATGATTGAGGTGCTTAACATCACACTAATGCTCTTTAAATCGAATATTTATAATTTTATTAATTGGTCCTAGAAGTATTGAGTTAATAAATATTCACCAGAGCAGCTGCCATATTAAGAAGAGACTGGTAATTGGTAATTAAGGTAATCCACCAATGGTTGATAATTGTTCTTTGACTTTCCGGTCTGATCGGTTTTGACTATGCGTTTAATTTCTTATATTGTATATCTTTTTTTCGCAGACTCCAAACTATGATTTGGAGAGTATTATATTCATAGGTACCGGAATAAATTATGTAAAATAGAGCCCTCATTCTATTCCTAGAAGACTTCGGTGACAAAACTATTTAGGCAATTAATTTAATTGCTAGGCCTACATGATAATAGGAAACATAGACAATAATTTCTTGCATGGGCCCCGTGTGGAGCGCGGTATAAAGGCTAGTTCAAAATAAATCTATTGGCTTGATATGAAACTGACCCTGCAATTGCAACCCGATCCATCTCTTCCATTCGTCAATGATAGGAAAGATACAGATGTGAGACTAAAATTTAAAATGTAACTAAAAGACAAAACTAAAAAATTACAAGAAAATATTTATTCTACTGCAAATATAAAGTTTTACTCCATAAATTAATACACGTAAACTAGTCCAGTTGCAGTAGGAACTTAACAGAAAACTTTCGTCCAGGAGAAAACTTTAACTTCTTTATAGTACATAAGAAATAGGCCATCTGAATAGTACATAATAAATATTAGTTAGTTTCAATCAGCCATTTTTAAATAATTTGATTGAAAGAATTAACTTACTTAATAGTGAGATCAGTAATTCTTTCATCCTCCTTACAATTTATCAGAAGGGGCAGAAAGTCCTAAAAAAATAAATAAAAAACTACAATTAATAATTTCAAGATAAAAATAACTTTTTATATACTACGTTTTTTTAATTCAATTAATTTATTTCTTTGTTTACTTGGTTTACTTATTCTTTTTCGCTGTCATTCAATGTTTACCTCTTAATAAAAAATCTTAAATTTGAAATCTGTCAAAATAAAGGATTGTAAATATTTGGGATATGACAAAACAAATAAAATAACTTGCGGATTTTTCCGAACTAACTTTCCATGCAGCAAATTTGCTGAAAACGAATTAAATTCTGCTGAAAAATTACTAAAAGCATTAAAATAATGCATTGTCATCGTGTTCTGAGCTGTTCTGAAAGTTTCAAATGTCTAGCTACACGGGATGTTATTTAAAATTCGATTGCAAGATTTGTACCGGACAAACAAACAAACATACAAACAAGAAACCAAGTTAATAAAAACGTAGTAAAAATACATAATATCAAGTTAAAGTTGAAAAATAAATGTCGTTTTATAAATAAAACATCAATGTATCGGATCAAAAAACATCGATGTATCGGATCAAAAAACATCGATGTATCTGATCAAAAAACATCGATGTATTGGACCAAAAAACATCGATGTATCGGATCAAAAAACATCGATGTTAGAGTTTCGATGCGTATCGGCAACATCGTTGATGACACGAAGAAACATCGAAATATAAAAGACGACGAAATCGGCGAGCTTTTCATTACTGGAGCTAAATTTTAGATGACCAGCGACCTTTTTTTGTTTTACAAATCGTCTCAAAGGGTTCAATTCGGAAACAATCGTAGTTTAGCTATCGATGTCCAACCCTACATATTTCTCGTTTTATAATTAACAAACTATGTATTAATATTTCCTTAAAACTAAGAAAATATTTAATATGGCAATCATTATAGGTTTTTTTAGTGAAGTTATAGACGAAAAAAAGCAAGGTTATCCATATAGAGAGACCGGTTTTTAACGTATCATTCGTAAACGAGTTCATTAGACGATAGTATGTAATTCATATCTCATACCGGTTTAAATTTGTACTAGTACTGTAGTCTGTAGGTATGCGGATGCATTATATAATTTTCATGATTCCTTAATGACCTTATATTGTCAATTTTAATTATATTTGTTATTTCAAATCGGTATGTTGTGATTCTAAAATTATCATTATCAGCATGAGTTAAAGCGTTAATATTGACTGTGTTATTCCATGTTTTAGTACGGAGTATGTGCACAAAATTTGATGAATATAATATGATTACAGCTAGATGCAAATTAATAAGAAAGCGTAAGTTATTTCTTTGATAAAACTATATTTTAATGTTATGTGATTAAAGTTATTTTTTTTTACAAACCTACAAGAATGGATATTTTTATTAATTTATAATGATTTATATGTGAACACAGTAATGATATAAAATAAATAAGTATTGAATATTAAGAAAATACAATCATAATGAGTTGATTGTAATAGAGAGTCTAGAAGTGGGTAGCCATCCTGCATTCTTACTATACCACCCTTCAGGCTCCGAACGTCTCCTTTTCAACGTCTGGAAGTCTCCTTTAATGCACAGTAACTTCTAGCTGCATAAGGTTGAGATTTTACATGCCTGTTTCAATTCTACTTTAGACAAAGTATATGAAGTTTTATTAAAATCTTTACGTTAGAACGTAAGATATCGGTAAATCGTTGTCTTCTCTTTTCAAACTTTAGGTTCTTTATCATTTATCATTTTAAAATCTTATCATTTTATCATTGTCATTTTATAGCGGTTTCGTTGTTGGTTTTACTAAAAACTTATATTAAAAAAAAAAAAAAAAATGTTTGTCTCATCAACTATGGTGATGATAGAATCTTTCCCCGCCCTGAAATTGACGTTTACGCGAGCTATGTGTGCGACGAACGCTTGGGCAGATAATATTTTCCAACGAATTTATCCTAGCACATTGGTAAAATGAGTATGTACCAAATTTCAATTGAAATGGTCAACTTATACTTAAGTTATCGTCATCAGTCGATTTCGTGACAGTCGATTTTGTGACTCCCGCACTCTGTAACGTGCGATAAGGAACTTCGTTCCAAAATGCTAAATTATTTAAATATTAAACTATGCAGTTATTATTATGAGTAGTATGATATCAAAGGAGTTAAAGTAATTTTTGTCGTACTCGCAGTCCTCGACTTCTTAAGAATAAAATATTGCAAGGTACATTTACAACAAATAAAAGAATAAATTATTATTATAATGGGGTTTTAAACGTATAATCTAGGTAAAATAATTATATGATACACCTTTCATCCAATTACGGTCTAATCCAACAGGAGATAGTTTTTGTTTGACAAAAAAATAAACTGTTTTATACATATTCCCAGTGTATAATTATTTTTTGAAAAAAACGTGCTAGACCTGACCCTGAAAATCATAGATCAGGATGAGGTTTTAAAATATTTTCTAAGTAAAGACCTTTGTCACGTGATTACGAATTAAAGTTAGCTGGAGTAAGTTATGTTATAGAGACTTTCACCAGTAACCTTGAAAGATTTAATAGTTTAAAATGAAAATATTGTAAGCACATGTTACTTCATACACGTGCTTTATACTTTTGCGTACAACTTACTTATGCAATATATAAATAAATAGTGAGTAACGGATAAATATCATTATGTTATTATCATAAAAAGTAGGTTACCTTTTTAACAATTTGGGATAGACCAATTGCTCGCCTGAAGGTCCTCAGGGTTCCATCTTCAACAGACAATCTTTTCCAGATTTCATCTAAGGTCACTGAAATAATCAAATTACTTAATTAAGAAATACGTTTAAGCGGGAAGAGTAAAGGTTAAAGAGGTCTCGACCTCACAGTCTTTATCTTATAATTACTGCCTTAAGGTGCCACAGCTATAATACCGGAGCTAAGCGCGTACGGATTCATCTATGAGACCTTCTTACAGCGGATACGAAAAAAACTTTTTTCGGAGCTGCTCTAAAACTTAAATAAAACCCTCACTGCAAGTCCTTTTCTATTTTTTATGTTTTTGAGCTGATCTAATAGCGCGCTCATGACAAGTTCTATAATAAGCTTTTTGGCAGTTCTCGGAAGGTATTAGATCTATCAAGAAATTGATAAATATGTTCCCTTTTTGTTGACAATTGCCTAGTCTTTCTTTAATTGGGCATAGATAGACTTTTTTGGTAAATTGTTGTTTGTGGAGGGGGGCCCTAGGTGGCCGCTTATGTCGCCTATGCCTAAATCTGGCCCTGGATATAATGCAAGTAAAAGTAATCGAAAATAATAAAAAAGGTAAAAATATTTGAAGGCACATGGATGGAAATGGAAACTCGAGTATCGCATACTAACGTTACAATTATCTCTGACTTCTTCACTAAACAATCTCATGAAACGGAATACGCAACACAGATTACTCGTAACGAGGTAAAATTAAGTCATATTTTGATTAGGTACTTAAATAAATCTTCCATTAATAAGTTTAACGAAAGTTACTTACTAAGGCAGTCTGGGTTGATGACGTAAGTATCCTGCACAAAGGAACCAAGGGAGGCGAACATGGTGTGGATTTGGGGGTTCACCAATAACCATTCCATCTTGGACTTGACGTCCATTTGAGCTGAAAAAAAAAAAAAAAAAAAAAAATCAAAATCAAAATTTTACTTAATTAATAAATAACATCAAACAAGAAAGTCTCAGTTAATATATTAATCTATATTAATAAAATACAATCTAGCATGGCACAGCAGTTTAGATGACGACCAAAACTCATAATAATACCAGCCCATAAAAACCAAGTTTTTATTATAAATCCTTTATATTTTTGCATTTTAGTTCTGAAGGAAAATATTGGTATTCATTCATTTCAAATTTAAATAAATAATTTAAAATTAATTAATTAGTAACATTTAATTAATTATTATATTTGTTACAATGATTTTGTATCGGTAGAGAGTCGAAATGCCAAGATTCAGCAAGATTGGATAATTAATTGAATTTTTATTTATTGTATTACTTTTTTAAATTTAATTATCCCATTCATTTTGAAAAAGATAATTTTTT
>KZ651071.1:78562-92891 GCA_001010745.2 Gerris buenoi
CTCTTCCACTTTTTGCGTAAATAGCTTGCTTTGCAAGTTATAAGGCGAAATCCACTAAAAAAATAAAAGAAGATAGTGGTTTTATGATGATTTCTCATATTTGCGTGTAAAATTTTTGTTGGAAAACTTCAGATTCGTGTTCAGCACACCGAAAAACATAAAATTAACTGCCAGCGCAGTCCGGCCACCAACTGTTTACACTTCAGCACTCTCCAAGCCTTCCCAATATTCCAACTCCCATTTGCGTGAAAACCGTACGACGTACAAATAAATGTTATAGATATAAATTGTAGGTAATTTTCTCCTTTTTATTTTACTAAAGACCACTTTTTGCGTTAATGGATTGCTTTGCAAGTTATAAGCTGAAAAACAATAAAAAATCTTTTTTTTAGTAGTTTTTCGATGATTTCTCAAATTTGAAGCGGGAAATTTTTGTTGTACAACTTCAGATTCGTGTTCAGCGCCCCAAAAAACATAAAGTAAACCACAAACAACAATTACACCAGAACTTTCCACTTCAAACTACCATTTGACTAGACTATAGCGAGTTTGTTTACATTTTTAATAAACAAGTAAGGCGCGCTTCACGTAAGTACGTGAGGCGATAATCGCCGGTTTCTGTACGATTAAGAATAATAGTTAATAGTTGCATATTCTTTTTCTACACTTTAAGACCTTTAAATTGATGCATAACATGCTATTGTAACTAAAAACTTTTGTTTATTCGCCCGCCATCTTGAAAATATTATGTGTAAAAACTTCAAAATTTGTCCAGTTGTCTAAAATGCCGAGACGTATCTGTGTGCCAAGTAGTTTATGAATTGAAACAAGCTAACGGACAGACAGAGCCGTTTAAGGTTTCTTTTTTACTTTGTACAGAAACCTAAAACTAATTTGCTGTTTGTTTGATTAAATTAACTGTTTATATCAAGTTTTTAGTGAAAAACAATTATGAATTTGTCATTATGACGATAATGAGGAGAATAATACGCCTCCCGAAATAATAGACCAGTCATTTTAGGTTTTTGAAAAAAAATGTGTCATACAAGCAAGAGACTTTGTACAAATTATCTCTGGGGCATCCTGATTGAAATCCTATAAAGTCCCCGAAAAAAAAAGGTTGTGCTCAAGCCGCCATCTTGGAAAATAGAGGACAAAATACAATTTTTTGCTTCTACTAGCCTAACTATTAGGTTTAAGAAAAAAATATTCAAGTAAAAATTGTTTAATATGTAGATATCTATACATTTGGTCCTATTCATTATGTTACTAGGATCAATAGGTGAAGAGATAAAGAGGGTTTATAATATTATAATATTGAGTACGGAAGTATAGACTACACTTTTAAAATAAGTGGGCTAATTTATGGTTTTTTGGGTTGCTAAATACGAATTTTTAACATCCATCCCGAAATTCCCCCCGCAACCCCCAAATTTTGTAATGGAACCCCCTAAAAATATTGTTGTTTTTAAAAAATAAATACATGTGTTTATTTTTTGGGAAAAATAAATATATATCCGAAAAGAAGACAAAATTTGCAACAAAAACTATTCTATGGCATTTTTGCCTAGGCCGAATGGGGTGGCGCTAACGCGTCTCGGAAAATGTGCCTCGGTGCGGCGGTGCTGCTTGTTCTTCGTACAAGTGCTTTATACTTGTACATAAGTGCTTTTTACTTTTCACTTAAAACTACACGAATCCGAGTGTAGTACTTAAGCCCTCATGTCGTTTCTATTCGCTCTCTCGTCTTAGGAGCACTAAGGCAAATTTTCTGAGACGCGCCAGCGCCCCCCTGTTCTGCGTAGGCAAAAATGCCATAGAATAGTTTTTGTTGCAAATTTTGTCTTCTTTTCGGATATATATTTATTTTTCCCAAAAAACAAATGCATATATTTATTTTTTAAAACACTATTTTTAGGGGGTTTAGGGGGGGAATTTTGGGATGGAAATTAGCCCACTTATTTTATAAGTGTAGTATATCCTTCCGTACTGAATATTATTCTATATTATTATTAGAACCCCTCTGTATCTCTTCACCTATAGATCCTAGCAACATAATGAATAGGACCAAATGTATAGATAATTACATAATAAACAATTTTTACTTGAACATTTTTTTCTTAAACCTAATAATTACGCTGGTTGAAGCAAAAATTTAATTTTGGCCTCTATTTTCCAAGATGGTGGCTTGAGCACAACTTTTTTTTTTTCGGGGACTTTATAGGATTTCAATCAGGATGCCCCAGAGATAATTTGTACAACGAAAACAAAAAAACGCGCGTTTTTCTTGCTTGTATGGCGCATTTTTGTAAACAGCCCTTGTTGGGTTAAGTTTGGGGAATTTTCCTTTTTTGATTTGTTTATAAATTATAAATTTGTTTGTTTGCTTAAAGTTAATTTTAAAAACAGGTTGTGCCATGAAATAAAAAAGATCAGTGTCTTGATTAAACTAGAACACTCGAGTTGGTTTAATTTATAAGAAATAAGTTTTTGTAGTAAGGATCGGGATCTTTACAGCCCTTTATTTGCTTAAAATGACTGGACTATATTTAATTCGGCACAAAATACAACTAATGAATTTATGTCATCTTTGTCAAAAGAGAAATACGAACTTACACCCAGGAAGTTTGTTAAATTTCTGTATTTATTATTCAAATTCAAATCCAACAATCGTAAATAAAGTACGGTACGCAACTCGTGCGAAAACTGCATTTTGCTTTGCTCGAGTGGTTTTACTACCCTCGCTGTCGCTCGGGTGCAAACTTGACGCCACGCTATTATACAAATACAACATTCTACTTTCCGCACTAGACGCGTAATGTATTATTCTTTAATTTTTTAATGTACTTTTTATTTTTTTACAAGCTTTTATTTAAGTTGCAATGTTTGTACGTAACTATGTATGTATGTTCGGGTAAAATTTTGCAACTGAATTTTAAAGAGGTTATCCCTAAATGATTGAATTTAAATTGTGCATACACGTTTAGTTTGGATGAGAATGCATGGTGGAGCTAAGTGAACTCATTCTAAATTCAATATGGCGGGCAGTTCAAGATGGCGGACTAGTTATTTTTTAAGCTCACCCATGATATGGGTATCAAATGAAAGGGTTTGCTGAGAAGAATACGAATAAAAGCTTGTTTTTATTATTATTTTTTATTATTTATTTATTTTTTTTTTTTTTATGATCAACTTGTATTTAATAGTATGAGGAGATGAAATGATAAATTTTATATTCATTGCGATCTTTAAAAGTTTCATCATTAGCTGAACTTAAGAAAGAAATGTTAAAGAAAATGTCAGAATGCCAAGTTCTTTAATATCCGCTTTTTCTCTTTTCCACGGTATTGGATTGGGTATTATAAAAAGAAAATCATAATAAACTACATTCTCCAATGTATTTCCATAACGATTAAAGGCAAAGCACGTGGGAAGAAAGAAAATATAACTAACCTAGATAATTGTCAGACACGAAGAATTTAATGCTTCGATTCAACGTGTCAGTCACGCCTACTTTTATATAAGACGCAATTTAAGATGTCTCTACCATATTTCAACGTGATTCAAGATAGACAATGAAATGTGATTGAACACGTTGTTTCTTAGTTATCACAAGAATAATATTATTAAATAAAGAAGTTGTTTGCCGGCACATCTTAAGTTATATCAATGGTATTATGACGCGTATTTGGTATTTTTTATGTACATAAATCCGTCAAGTCGAGCAGACTCAGTACATTTTGATCATCGCCTATTATCCTAAATTTAAGATGATTTTAGGTTTTCTGCTCCAAAAGATTCGGAGATGCTTTTTTTTGTTCTTTCGGCACCGAGATCGCGGTCGCGTTAATAGATATTCAAGGTCAAAGATCAACCAATTTGGTTTTTTGGGAATATCTCGCTTCCTATGCCTCGAACACCAATTAAGATCAAAGTGGTTATTAAAATTAATGATAAAAAAATTTCCCTCAACAAAGTCACATTCATTTTTTACCTACAATAGGTGTTTTACGGAATATAGAGCGAAGAATATTTATGAACACCTATAGTATTCGTCGCCGCACCACTTTTTTTTGAAATTTTTACGAATATCTCGCTTCCTGTGGCTCGGAGAAAAATTAAGGTTAATATCAAAACAAAAAGAAAGATTATTAAATCTTCCACAAAATGTTCTTATTCATTTTTTAGAGTTTTGTAGATACTTTTCATAACCCTTATGCTGAGGGTGATGTGTCCGTCCGTCGTTCTTTGCTCAACGGGCCCGAACCGTTCAAGCTAAAGTGCTGAGATTTGATACACTGGTGCAACTTTTTGACCCAACAACACAAAAAATATACAGAAAATATGCGTATGCGCAAGTCGCAAAAATGTAGTAAACTTAAAAATTTATATTTTTTTAAATTTTCGAGTGGGGTATCAAATGAAAGCTGCTGAATAGTAAGTTACAAATATGTACAGTGTGTTTCAGTTTACATGAAGACAACCAAATAAAGTCTTTATTAGTTACGCAATTAGTATTAAATTTTTATCAGTGATAGTGGCCATTAAGACTAATATTTTTGTATGAAAGAATTTTTGTTGGAGTCGAAATCTGGCCAACTATGATGGAAATGAAACCTAGAGTTCCTAGTAAAGTCATATTAGCGTTGAAAATAGAGCAAAAAATTATTAAGAAAAGTTGTAGCTTTTTTACTACATTTGTAGTAAAAAACATTATTACTAACAAATTTTACTACATTTGTGTATGAACTCATTGAAAAATGTTTATCTCAAGTATCAAGATTGCAACGAACATTAAAAACAATTGGAAATACATTTAAAAACATTACATGAAATTGTCATTTTGTTGCACTTATTAAATAGGAGTTATTTAATAGGAGTAGTAAATTTTCAAGATTAAATTTTTTTAGCGAAACTTCGTATTCGTATTATTTTAGTGATTAGCTACAACTTTTCTTAATAATTTTTTGCCCTATCTTCAACGCTAATATGACTTTACTAGAATCTCTAGGTTTCATTTCCATCATAGATAATGGCCACTATCTTTTGTTAATTTTTTATCACTGATAAAAAATTAATAATAATTGCGTAACTAATGAACAATTTATTTGGTTGTCTTCATGTAAACTGAAACACACTCTATATACTTTTTTTTTTAAATTTTGCATTCCTTATTGGTTAAATAAATCACAATATACCCAAAACAATCCCCCCAACCACTATATTATAACGACTCGTCCTAAAATTTCGAAATAATTCATGGTTATACCTTATATGGTGGGGCGATGAAAATTTCCTGAAAAATTGTCTTGTCGTTATTACCGATAAAAAAAACATTGTGACCCCCGGGGGGACCGAACCCGGGAGACCCTTAAGATCAAAGAAAAAAAAATCATAATTACATAACGGGTATGCTTAATCTTAATCATCTACAAAACCCAAAAATTACTTGGGTGCAAGTACTTCCCTGTGATTTTTACTCACAATGAAGGGTTTAGTAAAAAAATCTAGCTTACAATAACTTGCGTAGTGTCTGTGTTTAAGCGACTTTTACGTATTTTTGCAAATATCCGCTTCTTCTGGCTCGGAGACCAATTGGGGATCATATTAAAATTGAAGATTATAAAATTTCACACAGGAAAATCTCTGTCCATTTTTTTTTTAAGTATAATGGCTGTTTGGACACTAAAGTGCTTCCAAGTTTCCACACAAGGTGTAAAAAAAAGTTTTTTATTACATAGAAAATTGCCAATTCATGTTGGCGGTGTCGGAAGGTATGCTTAGAGATGATGATCCTACCGCAGCGACAATACAAGCAGAAGTGCGGCAAGAATAATGAATGAATGATGTACAATGTAGTCCTGATTCTATTCTTAGAAGTCTTTGGAAACGAAACTATTATTTCATTTAATTGCTAGGCCTACATGATAATAGGAAACTTAGCCACTAATACCCAGCATGAGCCCATGATGAATATGCATGAGTTAGCATGATGTCTAGTTACATATAATAAGCACAAGACTCATGATCTCCTTTCTTATTATATAATATAAAACGTTTTTGGAGTTATATAAAGAAAATAAGTAATATGTAGCTGACTAACGGGTCATGTTTTTATTTTACAGTAATACTTAAGTAATATATTTTAAAGAAACTAAAAATTAATCAAGGCGAACGAGGCTTTCGAAGGCCAAACAAATGCTTGCAACTATAACCAGCTGACCGATTAATTTATTTGGTCATAGGATGTAAACAAATAATAAAAAAAGTAATTATGCAATATGCAATACTTATGGTCTTCCAGAAAAAAAATTTTTTTTTCAGGGTTACACTTTTTAAAAAAGTTCGCCTTTTATGGTTTTTAGTTTTTTATCTAGATAAATATAGGTAACTCGTGACTTTTTTTTTCAACGAGTGCTCGGTTGTCTTAGGCCCTTTATTTTAAAAAATATATATGTAGATTGTAGATTATTTTTATTTAAATTATCTTGGCAGGAATGAGTGCCATTATTACCCATGTGTCTTATAATTAAACTAGCCGAATTCCCATGCTTCGATACGGATTATATTTCATTGTTAATATTTATTTATGGGTTTATAAAGTACAGTTAAAAATCAATTTAGAATTATGTATACAAAGCGAGTATATTAGTATGTATTTATCTAAACACCTAATTATAACTTTCTATTTAGTCTTTAATATGAATTTGAGCACCCCAACCATATCATTTCCAACCACCCCCTTCTCCCCTCATTAAAAAATAAATGAACCCATAAATCACTCAACTTTGGAAGCTTATAACTCCACATGAAAGGGTTTGGAATGAATAGTGTCCTTTACAAGATAGAATAATTTTTTAATCGGTTTGATCTTCACGTAAAAAGGTACTCATGATAACAAGGTACACAATCAAAAACACCTTTTTTAGCCCTAAAGGGCTCTAGAGTCTAGAGAGGTCGGATAATAGAAACCTATTTACTATTGACATCACTTCAAGCACGACAAGTTAGGCTAGTTAGTTTGTTTTTGATTGTATTTTTCAAGAGTTAAAACATTAAGAACAGGCATTAAGAAATCAGATAGTGTACATTTCATATGAACACAGTAATACCAGCCCACTGAAATAAAGTTTTTATTATAAATCCTCTTATCTGTGCACTTTGGTTGTGTGTGTTATCACTAAGTTAATTTGTTAATTAATAGAATGTCATACATTAGTAATTCATTTTCATTAAAAAAAAAAAAAAAAAAAAATCGATCCGAGACGACTCAGATAAACTTGTTCATACACAAGTTCATAATTACTTAGCCCAGTCTATTCCATTAATTAGTTTTCGTGTAGGTACATTTTATTATTATTGAAAATATTATCGAAATTTATCTTAAAAATAACTTCTCCTCGGCGGAGAATCGAACCCGGCCTCTCTTCGTACGCGTTTAAAGCTATTTTCTCAGGAACTAGATTTTTCCCGGGAAAAACAGCTTCTATCGTTAGATTCGAATTTAAATGGACTGTATTTTAGAATTTTTTAATCAAAATCATCGGAACCGTTTTCAAGAAATAAGTTATTTCACGTTTTTTTCCGAGTTTTTGGGGGGTAGTGCCCCAAATTTGGAGCTAAAATTCATTTCTCAATTTCGCCTCGGGGTATGATTTTTCTGAAAATGAATTCCAAATTTCGTCAAAATCGGCCCAGTGCCCAGTAGTTTATATAGGCTCCAGGTGTCTGCACAGACAGACGACAGAAAACAAACATCAGACAGACATTTTTTAAAAACCACTTTTTTGGACTTAGGGGACCTCAAAACTCAAAATCTAAAAATCTTTTTTTGCGCAATGACAATACTTCCTCTTTATTATTATATGAGAAAATAAAAAATATATAATATTAAATTTATTTAATTATTTTTTATTTAAAAATGAATAATCATAAATTATTATTATTATTAGGATAATTGTCTTATTGAGAGGACAGTGAAAGTGAAAAGGCCAGAAGAAATTGCGGGCGGAATCGGATTTGAATGAACCACGTGCTCGGCTATCACGTTCCCTATTGTTCACCGAGCTACCTTGCGGCTTACGTCTTACATAGTTACGTAAAACATCCAGGGCTTCAAGTCTACAACTAAACCAAATAATATCATTGACAGTATCAATTACTAAGCAAGAATTCATATCAATTGCAGCCTTCCATTTCTTTCTTAAAAGTAACCGAAGAAACATTATTGTAAACACAATTATTTCCGTACTAAATAAATGAAAGGGAAACTCGACACTACGTCTATCTATTATAAGTTGCCGGTAAAATTAGCGTCACAAAAAATGTTGAAAGACTTTAACCAAACCCACGCCAATGCACATTAAAACTTAATAACGTTATTAAACCTTAAATATCAATGAATACAAGCTGTTATCAATGATCATTTCAGTAAAACAATTATTGGTACGTTTTTTTTAAGTTTTTTGTAGTATTCATTCTAGGGACAGTTTAATTTAAATCAAATTATTATTAACAATGGGAGACAGACAGAGAAAAATAAACTCCAGCGCCGGGACATGAACCACCAACTAGCGATAATTCTCGGTCTATAGTTCTAAATGTAAATATCGACTGCTAGACTTGTGAAAAAACTGAAAAGCTTACTTCGGGATTAGGTATCGTTACTGACAGAGGAAATTATTCTTCAGTGTAGCTCAGTTAAAAGCGCTATACTAGAAAAATAGAGGCCCGTGGTTCAAGTCCCGGCGCTGGATTCTATTTATCTCCCATTGTTAATAATAATAATAATTTGTTAATAATTTAAATTATTGTTACGTTTTTATATGCACCATGTGCAAAAACTTCTAAGCATTTGATTATCCAAATGGTTCGTTGTACGTAATAATTGAAATTAACGTTTCTTGTGTGAAATTTAATGTTCTTCAATTTTTATCTAATTCTTAATTGGTTTCCGAACCAGAGGAAGCGAGATATTCACACAAATAGGTAAAAAAAATTGTGAAAAAACAAATACTATACATAAGATATTATATAGTAATCTAGGTTTTTGCTAAACCGTTCATTGTACGTAAAAAATGAATGTGTCATTTTTTGTGGGAAATTGATTAATATTGATTTTTGATCCTTAGTTTGTCTTCGAGCCATAGAAAGCGAGATATTTATAAAAATATACGTAAAAGGCGGTGCGGTGACGCATACTAAATATAATGAATGAATGAAGGTTAATGAATGAAACTTTTTTTTGTGGGAAATTTTGTTATCTTTAATTTTGATAACCACCTTGATTGTTGTCCGAGCCGTAGGAAGAGAGATATTAGCAAAATACGAATTTGTTGACCCATGCCCTTGAATATCTATTAATGTGACCATGATCTCGTCGGCGCTTTTCAATAAGTTTTTCAGAACAGAACGTCAAAATGAAGCGATCAAACAAATTAAAGCTCCCATTTTTTTTTTTTTTTTTTTTTTTTAATATGTTTTCAGAACGTCAAAATACAACAAACAAACAAGAATTTAAGCTCTTTTTTTTTTTTTTTTTTTTTTGAAACAGAAGCCATATTTATGACTTAAATAACTGGACTATAATATTTAAAATCTTTTTAATCTGTGGCAATAAATCGATTAAACATTATAATATGGTATTTTTCTTGGATTAAAAAGAAGAGATTTTTTTTTAATTAAATTAAAAATGAAGAGTAAAGTAGTAAAGTAAGCATGCTATAGGAACCTTTCTTCCTTGAATTTGGTGGCATAAAAAATATGTTTGTTATTTATAAAATCTTTGTGTCCAAAGGGGTAAAATAAATAACTCATTTATAAGTTGTTAGGTAAATAAACATATATGTTTGATTTTATGTAAAAACTGACGATTTAACTTTCTAATGATTTTTAACTCCTTAGACAACAAGGTAAATACTTTTAATATTTATTTTTTATTTGAATTTTAAAGTCACCAATAACATAGTTAAATTTTTTATTTATTTTTTACTGATTAATTAATTTGCATACTATCCACGCTTATTAAACAAAAAAAAAATGTGTAAAAAAAAACATTAAAATAGCTCTCCCGAAAAATTTACAATTTGGCACATAGTACCCTTTACCTCCGATACACAGATTTGTTTTATTCTTATATAATTTGGAAAATTTTTATTATAATACAATTGATTTTATTTGTTTGACCAATTTTTAATTGTTTACATAAAACATTTAAATACATCAACCCAAGCTATAAGTTTTACATTATCCTTCTTTTTTAGAATCCAATAAATTATAAATTAAGAAATGGTGCGTTACGTAGCAAAACAATTAATAATTAACTATTAAGAAATAAAATTATAACTTACTCCAATACATAAAATTAACAGTTGGCGACGTTGCTTTCAGCTTATTAATTCTTTTATTATTTCTCTTCACATACTCTTTATTTATAAATTCAGTATTTTTATCAACCGAATAGTAATTTCTTCTTAGCGTAACGATTTCACCGGTTTTTTCTTCGGTTAATTTAATCTGTCTCAACGCTTGTTCAATATCATCACAATTAACCGAATGGAATCTGTTTTTATTCTTAGTTTTACGTTTTGATTTGGTTTTTACTTTCGTCGATAAGTATTTTTCATCGTCGCTGTGAACTGCTAAAGGTTTATTCTTTATTAAATGTTTTTTCTTTTTCGTTTGTTTTACACTTTCAGTCTGATCTAAAACATTTGTTTCTTGGAGTTCTACTTCGTTAAAAATTGTCGATGCGCAAAGAGTGCTCGATTCGCTAGACGAATATATTTGACTGTGTTCATTGATTCGCATATTATCAACCATCAAACATAAATAATCTTTTAAATCGTTGACTTTAAAATCGGAATCATCATCCGAATCGTCACCAGGTATTGATTGCTCTTGATGACTCATGTCTTTTTATTTTATTTCACTAAATTGTAATGCTCTTACAATGATTAAGTGAAACGAATATTTAATGGTTTATTGTTTATCTTTAAAAAGAATTATTATTTGTGTTGTTTTTAGGTATGTTTTAGAAAAGCTACATTGTTATTCTGACGTTTTACCTTGAAAACTATAGCAATTATTTTATTCAAAAGATAACAATAAAATTTACAATCCTCTACTTTATTTCTCGAATAAAAAATAAAGTTTTATATAATCCATTGTCATCTTCGTTGTCCATATTATTGAAGATAAATATAATCCAAAATTTCCATTATACGAAATATCGAATATGAACTATCAACAATAAGTGCGAAAACAAGCAGTAAAAATCATTATAAAATGTAAAATCAAATCGATACACGCGGGTGACACAAAGATAAACGTGCGAAGTTTATCCTCTATGAAACTCGATATGATCAATATGAGAGATCAAGTACAACTAAAAGATGTAAGAGTAACATGAACTGGTTCTTACTAAGTCCCGTGTGTACGTATAGTATTCAATAAACGAAGTCAAGCGTCCTTGCCGTTGTCTCTCGTACTTTCCCATTTGGGTGTACAAGGTCGAATTATAGATGTTAAGTCAGGATTGATTTTGATTATATTATCTACTTTCTACTAGACTTGATCATTTCTAGGACTTGCATATTTAAGTATTAAATTACTTGTCCGCAGGGCAGATATAAGCAAGGAAATAGTTATTAAGAATAATATAATTATAAGAATGTGATATAATTATAAGAATATGAGAATTTATTCTTAGAAAAATATTTTTAAATTTTGGTTAAATGTGAATTCAAAAGGGAAAGAAATTATAGTAATCTTTTAGAAAACGTTATAAGTCCAGGAGATAGCGTGCAAAAATGTGTTTGACTAACATCAAGCTAGCATTTTGTGTATAAGTAAATGTTTTGGTGCCTTTTAAGAATATGTGGACGGGTAGGCTTAGTTCTTCTGCGGGACATAGCTTGGCAATAGGCATTTGAAAAAAACAAACCGATGGAGAGCGGCCATGTCCTGTCCTTTTTGGTGGACAAGGTGATTTCCATGATCCTGAGCACGAACTTAGTTAGTAGACCAATGATTAATTTGAGGATAGTTCGTCACTTAATAGGTTAGTTAGTCAAATATTACTCCAAATCAACCCATATCAAGGGCAAACTGTCATCAACTTTATTTTTGATCTACTAACTAATTTTGTACGCAGGATCATGAAGATCACATTGTCCATCAAAATAGCCAGGACATGGCCGCTCTCTAACGCTGTTTATTGTTCAAATGCCTACTCCCAAGCTATGTCCCGTTATCTATTCTTATATATATTCTTAAAAGGCACCAAAACATTTACTTATACGCAAAATTCTAGCTTGATATTAGTCAGACACTTTTTTGCACGCTATCTCCTGGACTAATAGATTTAAGTGATAAAACAATAATCATGATCCCTAAATTTTGTTTTTAAATTTGATTATATACTCGAAAATTTTGGACCTCAAAATCAAAAGTATTATTACTGCAAATATATGCAAATATAAATTTTAATAATTTTATTGATACCCTTTCCATCAAGTGGTTTAGTAAAACAATAAAGTATAAAGTATATATAAAGTATATATAAAGTAGTATACTGGAATATTTTAGCTTGATTTCCTTGCTTCGCTACGTAGTGTGTTATTTCCAATGCATTTTTACTTTCTCATATAAAAAGAAAATATTAAAATAGAGAGAAGATTATATTTTGTGATTTGATTTAGATTTTTAAAAAATGTTTTTCTATCGGCTGTGCAGACGTGTAACTACTAGTTCGTTTGAAAATAGTTTAAAACTCGGGCATAGAGAGGCTCCATTTCCTGCCGAGAAGTTTATTTTATGATACATTTTGATGAAATGTCCAATAATAATTAAATGGACATAACATAAGAACTAATAAATGGAAAACACTTGGCTAAGTAATTATGAACTCGTCATATTAGAAAGTTTGTCTGAGTTTGCTCGGACCTATTTTTAAGAAACATCTTTAGGCGTGGTGAAGTAAATTGGCTTGGATAAAACGAAATTGCATGTAACGAAGTTTGCGATTTGAGAATCGTCTAAAATAAATATTTTTTAAAGGTAAATCAGCTATCGACTATCAACCCTTCTGTAAAAAATCTTTTACTTGGACGAGTCTCGATCAACCGACCTCAGAATGAGCAGTAAGTACTAACCATTGTAATAATATAATTTTTTATAATATATTATTTTTGTTTTCATGTTTTTCTTCGTTATTCGAAAAAATGTTATGAAAATATTTTATTTTTTAATTAAATTCCAAACCATTTCTTAGTCCTAAAAATAATAAAATAGTCAGAGAGCAATACATAAAATCGACTGTTTCTAGTACTTAAGTTTCACTTCTAATACGTGAGAGTCCCACACATATTTTTTTAAATTTAATAGATTTATATAAAGTACCGTTATAAGCAACACTACAGTTATTTTACCATGCGAGAAGTTTAAATACCAAAGAGTTTCCAATGCTCCTTTCTCCATGCATTTAATAGTAGTTGCATTGTATTTAAGTTGCAGGTAATTGATTTCGATTACTGGAGAAACGACTTTAAAAGTGATCTGTCCACGAAAATCATAAATAATTTCCTTCTGTATTACGACTACCGAATATATATATAAGTTACAAGAGTGATTCTTGCTTAATCCTCTTTTCCCACCTCAGCATAAAATAGGATATATAATCTCTGTAAAGCCGCCGCGGCGCCAGTATAGGTTTCTCGTGGCTCCAACTATATGTAAGTTAAATCATTAATAGTTGTAAAATTCATTTTTGTTAACTTAAATCAAATTGTAGAAAAGTAACTTGTAATAAAAAATAAAAACATTTTTTAAAAAGTTAATCTTTCAATTCTAAAAGTTAACTGGCGCAGTCGGTAGGACAGTCAGCGGTGATAATTTAGTTTAAAATTAAACTCCGTTTTGTTTTTACAAATTTACTGACTGTCCGAGAAGAACCAAGAATAAAGTGTCGTGCTGAAGGAAATAAGTGGATTTGCCTGTGGAAGCCAAATGTATTGGATTTTCGCCCTTCTGTAAGTACAGATTCTTTTATTGGTCCGAGTCATATTACTCGCTAAAAACTTAAGTGTTTTTGAAATATTTCAAAAATAACTAACAATTAATACTTTGATTCAATCATCAAGTATTCGAGTCAAATCACTCGTTAAAACCCTTATTATTCTAATTAACGCTTTGATCAAATTATCAAGTATTATTAAAATAATTTTTTCTTTTAACAATTTAAAATTCATATTCGATACTATTATTAAGTTCACACACTAATAATAAATCATATTAAGTTTGTTAACTATCAAAAAAAAAAAATAAATAT
>KZ651071.1:128065-138564 GCA_001010745.2 Gerris buenoi
TTTTTTTTTTTTTTTTTTTTTTTTTTTTTTTTTTTTTTTTTTTTTTTTTTTTTTTGTTTAAATCAAACTGAATTATTTGAAACATGGAATTTTCGAAATGCCAACAATTATTTGTATGATAATTGTATAATAATAATCATAATAATAATTAAAAATAATCTAATAATACTTTGAGGATGGTATTGTTCCAATATCAAGGTTTAAATTGAATCACAGTCTGAATTAGGAGGCAACATAAGGAATGCAACAACTAGCTGCAGAAGTAATAATCGGACCTCTAAAGATCTAAAGAATAAATATAAGAATAAAATAAATAATAATTGACTTATGAACTTGCAATTGAAGTTAAAAATATATTAAAATACAGGTAGTAAATATATAATAAATACATACTGTCTCATGTTAAAATAAATTACGTTTATTCTTACCTAAACAAAGAAATAAATACTTCAGATCACTTAATATAACTTTAGACTAACAAGAAGAGTACGGCATCAGTTTGGCAAAATTATTTATTATATATCTAATTAATTTACTCAATAAAAACCTGTATTTTAACATTTTAATACTTATTTTATTTAATGTACCGTAAAATCTCGCACATAATACGACATTTTTACCTTTTATTTTCTTTCAAAATAGGGGATTTAAGACAATTACCTACTATTTTTCAAACTTGAATTTTTGGCATTACAGGTAGGTAACACTACTACTACATGTTCTAAATGTGGGTAATATGAACGTTTAAATTTCTTTTAACAAAATTACTCTTCACACCGGACTTCATCTAATTATTCCTAGTTTATTTAACACTTAGGTAATAAAATGAAGCGTTTATGTGTTGTATGTGTGTACTTCTTTATTTTAATTATCTTTATAATTTTATAGCTCGACTCATTTTATTTTAAATTAAACAGAACTAAAGCAAGTTTATTTTTCTTCGGAAATTCACTAAAAGTTTGATTTTAACATTTTAAAATACCACGGCCTGATTACCGAGAACTATTTTTATTTTAATATTATCCTCAAAGACTTTCTACCAATTATTATAAGTTGCAGTTTTTCCTTGATCTATCAGTTCTTATCTTATCTATTATTATTATTTCATTATTGTGTTCATCTATCAGTTCTTATCTTATCTATGGTTATTATTTAGTTATTGTGTTCATCTATCAGTTCTTAACTTATCTATTGTTTATTATCTATCTTATTATTTATTATCTATCTATTGTTTATTATCTATATCTTATCTTATCTATTCTTATCTTATCTATTTCGTTATTGTGTTCATCTATCAGTTCTTATCTTATCTATTTATTATGTTCATCCATCAGTTCTTATCTTATCTATTATTATTATGTCGGTTTTGTTTTCCTACCTCCATTATTTAAATAGAGCTTTCATTACCAAGAGCAAACTGAGTCCACAAGTTTTGTGTTATAGTGCCGTGCAGCTGAAAAACTAATAAATACCTACTAAATCTAAATAAAATGATTTTTTATTCCTCTTAAACATAACTAAATAAAAATTGAAAGCTGTTGCACCAAGCACACAACTATGAAATTATCCCCCAATTTCAGGTGGGTGTTGTATATAAATTTTTTAATTTACCTAAATTCAGCTTGCTTATTATTCGCAAGTGCATATTATATGCGAGATTTCAAGGTATAATAACAATAGTCTCAAAAAGATTCCAATCTATTAACCAGAGTTTATTTAATTCAATGCAGATTAAACTACATAGTGACTTTTCCTTAATTACCTCCAATGCATAATAATATATTGGACAACTACAGTAGATGTTTATATAAAAAATAAAAAATAATATTAATAACTTGGTTTAAACAGGATTAGTGGAACCTAAATAGTTATTAGTGCTAAAACAGATTGAAAGTTCACACTAATTTTATTTTTATTCCTAAATAACAATCTATATAAGTATAATTTATTAAATTTTCACAGCATTATTGGATAAAACTTCACAAAGAAGTAACTTTGAAGTTAAAGCATTTAGATGCTTAAAAAAAAATTTAGGATACCACTTCATATCCTTTTAATGTGCCAAATATTTTTATGATACAGAAAAAAAAAAATAAATTGTACAAAACATTTTCTTTCCTAGAGAGCCTCACCTGTATCACACATTTGAACACATTAGAGTTGAGTTAAAAAAAACTATCCCGATAATTATAAAAATATAAAAAATAAAAATTAAATTACAAATAATATGATGAAAAAACAATAAACATTTTTTTAAGCGTAACTGGTGTTGTCACATTAACAATATTAGATGGAAAACGCAACATAAAAACAAACGTACAGAACAGTGTATAAAATAACAAAAATATACAGAATATTAATTAGATTGAAGGCTTGCCTAGCAACGGCGAATACATTGCTCGTAAGAACGATGTTTCTGTATCAAATTAATATAGGAGTCTACATACGGCTAGGATTTCCCAAAGAAAGTTCCTAGAGCTTGGACTGCTTTGGATCGTACTTCTTTAGACTGATCAGTCATCAATTGTATTAATCTACAAGTGACTTGATCGAGATCGACTAGTTCCTTGTTCCTAGCTTTCATTTCTCTAAAAAGTACACCTAAGAGAAAACAAACAAGTGTTTACAGTATTTTAAAAACATTATTACATTTAATTGTTCAATATAATTATTAGGTTTTTTTACTTGCTCATTTACAATTTTAAGTCATTCAGAGGTCTATTCAATACCTATGATTTTTTTTAATGATATCCACAGTTGATTTTGCTGAAAATTATCACTATAAACGTCACAAATAAGTAAATAATTTAAAAGAATATTATTAAAGAAATAATAATAACCAGCAAGAAAAGCAGCACTGCCTCTAATGTGATTCCAAGTACTTCTAGTGTAAGTGAGACAAGTGGATAAAAAGTTGTTAGCATGTTCGTCTAGCTCTGACACCTTAAAGAAATTAAATAAATTTAATTAGAGAGTTATATAAGTTAATGATTATGAATTAAACAATAATTATACCTATTTTTTGTATTGTTCTCTTTTTGTTCCAAACAAATTTCAATTTTACGTCAATAATATGTTATCAAACATTTTCCAGTTAAGAACCAATTTTTTAAAAAAATGTATCTTACTTAAAACTAAATTTTCTTTTGTTAAATATACCGTATTGCTTTGAATGCAAGACACCTCAAATATAAGATACATACCAATCTTGACACCACAAATGTGGGAAAAAAATAAAAATTGCTTGCATACAAGTCTGCAAGACAGTGAGATATTTTCATGTAATGCTTCTTGTTTTCTATTTTTTGTTTTGAGTTTATGTGTCTAAGTAAAGACATGAAAATGTCAAAAATTTGAGCGTACAGATTTTTGGGTTAGTATAAAACCAGGGAGCATACAAGAAATATTTACGTACAAAGAAACCCCATCCACACAACGTCTCATCAGAAATTGAACACATTAAAATTCCTGAATATTACTGAAAAAGGAGGGCCTAACAATAATATCCCGGCAAATTCAGAGACTTGGAATTAAAAAGTAAAAACAAAATCTCAGTGATACACTTAAAAGAGAAGTTTGTAGATAAGGTTGTTAGATATGTTATACTTGAATTCATTGATTATAAGATGCACCTCAAATAAAAAAACGCATCCCGATTTTCGCCACGCAAAAAAGGGGAAAAAATGTGTCTTAAATTCGAAGAAATACTTTAGTTTTAATTTATTTACCATATGAACAGCGATTGCTGATATAAATGCATCAAATTGAAGGTTTCCTTCGTCTATTAGGTGGTCCCTTAACATAGCTGCCAATCTCTCGGCCCCAAGAACTGAGCTCGTTTCTCTTAAAGTATATTTACAAGCCTGTCACAGTGAGGTTAAAATAAATTAAAAATTTACATAAAAATAGAAACATTTTAACAAAATTGATAACTTTTTTTTTATGCATACCTTAACAACAGAAGGTTCAGGTTCAGAGAGGTGCAGGAGGAGGGATACAAAGGAAGATAGTAGTTGGTCTCTATAGCCTTGTTGAACACACTTGCCTCCTCGACAGACTTCCCCCACCATCTTCATACTAACACTTCGCATCGCTAGCTCTTCCTAAAACATAGAATATAGGCAAAACAAAATAAAAAAACATTAAATAAAATGATTGCATATTAATAATAAAAATATAATTTCAATTACATTTACCCAAATGTAATTAAAGTTTTTCTAATAGTCCAGGAAAGTGCAAAAAAGTGTCTGGACAAACATCAAGCTAGAATTTTGAATATAAGTTAATCTTTTGGTTTCCTTTTAAGCATGTGTGATCGGCTAAGTTCATCTGCGGGAAATTGGCAATACGGATGTCCCACACATTATGGTAGACAAAGTGATTTTCATGATTGTAAGTACAAAATTAGTTAGTACAGCAGAAATCAAGTTGATTTTAATTTGTCGCTTGATTGGTTAGTTATGCAAATTAATCACCTATTAAGTGAACAACTAACATCAACTTGAATTTTGATCTACTAACTAATTTTTTACGCAGGATCTGCGTATTTTTAGGCTTGAAAATGGCTTATAAAGCTGAAACGTTGCCACCTAATAGAGAGTTTTAGTATTACCCTTAAAGATCCCACACTACACATTGTAAAAAAAAATAATGTTAAAATTACCTTTTCATAAAATATCTTGAGCCTGAGAGTAAGAGGTATTTGTATCCTAAGAAGAGTGGACTCGGCAAGTGAAGGGATCAAGTTAGAGATGCTCCTCATTGCTTCGAGAGGTAAACGAGTGAACACATTACCTTCACTATCATCCAATCCTAGAAATATAGTAATATATAATAACAACCATTCTTATTATAAATTAATATTCATGCCAATATAGCTCTATAAAGTATACACTCAATAATATATCATAATTAATTTGTAATTAGTTCAGTGGGACCTCCATATAACTGGTGGTACTGAAAGAGGAAGATTTTTATCCCGTACCATTTTCACCCATTTCAGAACTGCAGCAACCACTCTGTTTTTTCTTCATACTTAAAATCTCTGTTTTTTTTTTTGTTTTTTTAAATCTCCACTTGTTTAATAGTATATTTTAAGTACAGTAGAGTCCCGCTAACCCGAACTAATGGGGACCGAACCCAGTTTGGATTAGCGAAAATTCGGATTAGGCAGATTTTTGTAAATTAACGTAGGAAAAGCTATAATTTTCTGATTGGAAAAAAAAAAAGAAGTAAGATTGAGATATTTTGCACTACCTCAAGTGAAAAGACCATTGAAAAACGTAGTAAGACGAAGACGACTGTTTCATCTTACGATAAATTAGACAAAGCGCTTTTCCTATGGTTTTCTCAAGAAAGACTCCCTATCACTGGCCCTCTAATCCAAGAAAAAGCTCTTCAATTAAACAACCTCATGGATGGTGACGCATCATTTAATGCAAAAACCTGTTCGGATTAGGCGGATTTTCGGATTAGTGGGACTCTACTGTATTGAATTCCAGTTTATCAAAATGGTAGCTACTGAACTCGGAGTGATTTCACAATTATGGGAAACTTTTTTTTATCTTCAATCATATACAGTATAGAGGCTTTTTATATAAAGAGAATTCGTGGGACATTAAAATATTCATTACATAAAGATTTTCGCTGTACAGAATTTTGTTAAAAGGGGATCTGACGGTAATTAATAATATGCCTAAAATTTTGGATTGAAATTAAGTGGAGAATAAAAATGATTAAATATTAAATTAAAAACTATGAATACTATAAATTAAAAATAAGTATAGTAGCCAAATTGTTGTTTTAATTGCAGAATTAACACATTTACTGCAGGAGATATTACATTATTGCAATCTATACTTAAACCTACAAAATGCAGGCGACCCCCTCCTTTTTTTTTTTTTTAACTGGCTCTAAAGCTAACCACACGAATTCCTCTTGAGTATCCTCACCTCAATAAAAAGTCTTTTGAACTACTGTATTAACCTGAAGTGCAGCTGTCAATAGGTGGTGGTAATGGTTCGAACCACTTGTTCGAACCTAGCAATCAAACCACATAGGTCCCATTTTACTAATTTCATGGTGAAGAGTTCCTGCCACTTCCCACATCATACCCATGCATGGTACCGCCGAAGTGGGTATGGTGTTGTCTTAGTAAGCTATTTAAATCAGAGCATCGAATCCACGACCTTGATTGGCCTCAACACATTGAAAGCTGGGCAGGTGCCTAGAGCACCTCAGCCACATTGGCTCCCGCTATCAATAGGGTGTAACATTATTTCTTAATAAGAATTAAAATAATTTATCTGCTTTATAAGCACACCAAAAAAATATATTTAAAAAAATACCTTGCATGAGAGCATTTACAACTGAATCTTCATGCTTTGTAAACTGTAACAAAGAAAATTAATATTATTAAAATATTTGATAGAAAAAAGATAATAATTTAAAAATAAATAATAATAATATTACATAAAATAATAGCCACGGGCAATTTCTCACTCTGGCAAAGAAAATAAATTATTAACAATTAAAACAATTATTAAAATTAATATAATTATAAACTACCGAGTTCAAGTAAATTTAACTTGTATTGAATAGTCCAAAGTTTTATTAAAATGTTTATGAATTTAAAAATATCGTAAATAACACCGATTTATAAACATTTGACTACTATTAATAGCAATATAATAGTAAATGGAATAAGGCCAAAAATAATTATTAATTTAATGATAATCTAATCATGATAAATAAGGGTACATAATACAAAATTTATCATCTTCTCAAGTTACTATGATATTAAGAAGTCCACTTGGATAGACAGAATTTGTCAGGGATTTGGGATAGAATAGTCAGAAATTGTAATTTTTTTTCATGTTTTTTTTTCTAGTGATACTATCAGTATTTTGATCTAATGGCAATGGCGTAACTAATTCAGCTCACCCAGGGCAGATAGAGAGGGGGAAATAAAATACTATTTTTAATAAACTCATTATTGCGTTTTCTCTCAAGAATAATTCTGACTGCAGAGAGATATAAATATATTGTTTATCATAATTCACTAAATCATTTGGTGCCCCTTAGCCCAAGCACCCCGGACCAGACGGGGCGCTGTTTACATCACTGTCTAATGAATCACTGTCTTTTTATGAATTAAAACTTAAAAGAATTCCTTAAACAAACAAAAATTCTTAGCAATGAAATTAACAAACCTGTGATTGAGGAAGATTTGCAATTGACGAAAGACCTTTGAGCGAAATAGCTTTAACAGTAGGATCAGGATCAGTCACTCCGGTCAGATGGCTTGCTATTAAATTATTTACTATACCAGCATCTCCATGCATGTTAGCACTTTCAACTGCAAGGCACTTGACAAAAAAAAAAAAAAAAAAAAAAAAAAAAAAAAAAAAAAAAAAAAAAACTTTTTGCTAAACATTTGACAAAAAAAAGCCATTCTATGACGTTTATTCCTAAAATGGCTATTTTATAACAAAATCATATGACTATGAAGTTTGTGACTTGTTCCCGTCTCTGCTTATAAGTGAGGGGAGACGGACTTCGAGGGACAATGAAAGCCTGGAGATCTAGCAAGTAGTTTAGAAGGTGAATTTGTCCAAAATGTATATTTTTTATCTGTGAATTGATGTAATTATTTGGTTGGGACGTCTAGGAAGGAGACAAGTTTTGGCGAATGGCCGAGTGTTACATCAGAGGAAGCACGATAAAGTACCTGAGGATTCCCGACGAAGTTATAGACATGGTGAAGGAAGAGGTTCAGGTGAAGAAGCAACGCATGGGCGGAGACAACAAACCACGCACCCAACAGCAGCAGAGAAACCGACCTCATCGTAAGTAACCGCATCTCTCTAAGAGTAAAGCTGAAAACACACGGCATAGAAAACTAGCGTATAGTTCTTACTATAGGTATAGTAAACTAGTATACATGACATGTTCACATGAGCTCTAGTTTTAGTCAGCTATAAGTATAATTTTCTATCCTTTAGTCGAACTATAAGCTATACAGAAACATTACTATACAGAGGGGCCACACGAGAAGGAATCAAAACTATACTTGTTGTTGTACTTTAAAAGTTAGTGGAATTCAATTGTCAGTTGAAATGTTAGTGGATAAAAGGTTGCCGCTAGTCTTGTCGTTATTATAAACCACAAAGCAATAGAGGCAAGAAGAAAGACAANATGTCTCTTATCGTATATATTTTGGTTACCATACTTATTTTTTATTTTTTATTTTTTTTTTAGACAGAATGACTAGTTATAATCAAATTATGTTATTTTATTTCGCTAGTTGATCAAAGTCATTGATAAAAGTAGATAAAAGATAATTTTTTTGTTTATCTCAAAAACCGGTACCGCCTTGAGATTACACTGATGATTACACCATGTGAACACCGGCTTGATAACAAACGACTGATTTCAAAGGCGGCCCTTCTACGAATTTATCTCTTTTATAAGAAAACACCCAATTTTCTTATAAAATAGACACCTTATTAGCCATTCGACCTCGCAAGTAAAAGTATTACACTATAAATATTGGAAATTACACGTAAAATGTGCCAAATATATCATTCTAGGTACAATTTTTTTTCTAAAATTTGACGGAAAAGTCGGGTGCGTATTATACGCGAATATTTAATTTTCCCCAAATTATAGCTCAAAATTTGGCCTGCGTATTATACACGGGTGCGTATTATACGCGAGATTTTACGTACTTTCAGTGGAATCTTGCACTAACGGTAGTGTCGTGGCGTGATTATGTCGTTGTCAGAAGAAGATAGTACTTTACTGCTTCTGTTTTTACTGCTTGTTCGTACCCACTCTCTGTATACTGATCCCTTACCTTCCCGCTCCCACGCATACCACCCTAGTCAGGGAGGACTCATTAAGATATAGGGGCTCAGTCAAGAATCTGTACCGAATTGGTACTGTGCGTACGAGCTTACCGATACCGTACCGACAAGTCAGGGAGCAGCCTAAGTGCTCCTATTGGTGAAATGTAGGACTGAAGAGTGGATACAATGCTACCTTCTATTAACTCCTAACTTCAGGCTACTATATTTAAAAAATTACTTTAGCACTTCCATTGTGGCGAAATATAGTACTAAACACGTGGAAACCAAGCTACTTACTTCCTAACTTCCTGGTACTATATATAAAAAAAACAAGCACAGAGTATCACGTTTTTTGCAAGATGGAAAATTTTGACCAACCCTAGTCCAAAAAGATATTCATGTTAAAAAAAAAAAAGCATATTTTACAAACAGATTAATTATAAGATTTATGTCATATTTTGAGCTTATTAGATAAATATATTTATAACCAATCTTTTTTTTAATTTCATATAGATNAACTTTTTGCTAAACATTTGACAAAAAAAAAGGCCATTCTATGAAGTTTATTCGGCCATTCTATGACGTTTATTTAAAAAAAAAAAAAAAATGTATAACGTAAAAAAAAAACCTAAGGTAATATATTATCAACTATACTAAATGATCAATTGATACCTCCGCATGAAAAGCAGCAATTATAATCCTCTGTGGTTCAACATTACTCGAAACATACTGCTTCATTGAAGTTAATAATTTGGGTAACATAGACGGTAAAAACTGACACAATGCCCTGTAACATATCAAAAGGAAATTAAAAGGTAATTATTTTGTCAGTATGTTAAAAGAACTGAAAAAAGACAAATGCTAAATACTAATAATTACATTGACAGATGTGTTATTCAGATAATGGTGTAATTAAAAATTACTTGGAGTTAAGTGGTTGAATGTTCAACATTTTTATATCAGAAAGACCGCATAACTTAACAATGTTATTTTTGTTATAATAGTGATAATGCTTAAAAAAAAGTCTGTACTAAAATATTATTTCTTTTAAAATATATAATTTATCGCCATACGTTAAATTGTTTATATTAGAGAGAAACAAGTGTTTGTTATGCAATCTTTGAAATTTTTTAAAGACCTTGAATCCAATAATTTGAAGCAAAAATTAGGAATTTATTTGGTGGCTCATTTTTCTGCTGTCTTACTAAAAAAAAAAAAAAAAACTCATTTACTCCACTTCATGGAAAAAAATTGAATTATTGATAAGTTTTGGGCATTGAATCCAGTGTAGCCAACCTTTGCAACTCCCCTCTGCAGTCGGTTGTTGTGAAAAGGCAGTAGAGTGTAACGGAATAGAAGAAATTCGGTTTTGGTCCACAAGGAGCTCTGATATCATTTTATAGAAAATATAGAAAATTTTTACTTAAGGCCGCTCTCCCTGACTTGGTACGGTATCGGTATGGGGAATTTTCTGCTTTACTACTAGATTGACGATACCACCTTCATCTTCCCACTTATTAGTATACCGTAAAATCTCGCGTATAATACGCACTTTTTTCCTTCCAAAATCGGGGTGCCTATTATACACGAGTGAAAAAAAAAAAAAAAAAAAAAAAAAAAAAAAAAAAAAAAAAAAAAAAAAAAAAAAAA
>KZ651071.1:139519-162818 GCA_001010745.2 Gerris buenoi
CTATTAAAATTATTTCTTATTTTCTTGAAGCGTTGAATAAAGTAATACTATAAATTATAAATCTTCATTTAAGAACAAACAGGAGTTGTAATAAAGATTGAATTTTCTTACGAAAAATAAAATGTTATTGTCATTACACGTATTAGCAACACGATCTGGGAACACCCTGTACATATATTTAGACATCTGTGGGTTGGTGTATATTTTGTATGCAAGGATATAAAGAGATAATTTTAATTATAATTAACGTAAAATTTTTTATTGTTCAAAGGTTTTTATCTCCCTCAGCATATATTTGTCTATGCAAGGGTTTAATTATATCCAGGTATCAATTGTGTAATTTTTACAAAAACGAAATTATTCCTTTTTTTATTTTATTTTATTTTTTTTTACATATTTATATATAAATATAGAATAAACAATATTTTTAATGAAATGGAAACATTACTTACAGAGTTAATTGAGGCACTACAGAGATTAGTGTATCTATTTGCTGAACCTGAGAAATAGATGCTAATGATTGTTCACCCTTTTCACAGCCAACACAATTTAATACTTTCTGCAGACAGTCTTTTATAACCCTGAAAAAAAATATATTAGCAATTAAATTTATTTACATCAACACTGTTTTTCATTTTTGGAATTATAAAAATATCAAAGCAAACATATTAATGATAAAAAATATTACTAAGGCTTAAAGGCAAAGGCAATCTACAAAATAAGAAAAAATAATAAAATAAGAAGCATAAATGAATAAGTATAAAATACATAAAACAAAAAATAAATAAAATACATAAATAAAAATAAATCAAATTTATTCATATTAATTACTTATTTTGTTCATGCATAGGTGGTTAAAAGGACTTAAAATTACCTCCACATTACAGATTAAAGCACTTCATAGGTCACTAACTAACAAAAAAAATTGTTATAAAAATAAAAAAAATTATATATAGGTGTAATAAAGAAAATTAACTACTGTGTGGTTACGTCGTTTAAGGGTGTTAAATAAAAACCTCTACTTCTCTATCTCAAATCGGCTATATTTCGACCATACCTGGTCATCATCATTGTTATTCAAAAGTTGCTGTTAATCGTTATGATTTATGTATGTTAGATAAATTGCCATTATATGGAAAAATGTTTTCGATGTTGTGGGCCTGATGATGACCAGGTATGGTCGAAATATAGCCGATTTGAGATAGAGAAGTAGAGGTTTTTATTTAACACCCTTAAACGACGTAACCACACAGTATATAATAAAAAAAAGGACAAAAGAAACAAAATTTAAGAAAATTAACTGCTTAAAACTAAATGACTTAAATACGTAAAACAGCTCCCGTTTACTACAAATGACAAACATAATATCTCTTAAAGTACTCTTGTAATTGGGGGAAGTCTAGATTATTGATTAAACTTGGGCAAACATTATTTTCTGACATTTTTTCATAAAATGCTGGAAATAACGAAATGTAAATGAACTTACTTGGCAGGCTGAATTCTGTAAGCATCTCTGTTTGTTATGACAAGAGAAGATTTGGTAGGGCTAGGAGCTAATACAGGAGGTGAGGATCCGATATAAGCAGCGGTAAGAGTTAATAACGAAGACACTAATTGATGTAATCTAGCCCTAAGATGATCTGATAAAGTAGCAATTGTAGCCATTTCTCCAACCGCACACACAGCCTGCAACAAAGTTAAATAGAAATAACAAAGAGCAAGTATAAAGTACAAGATTCCTTGCCATCTAAGGCCCTCCGCACACGGAGCAACTCAAAACAAACTGATTACAAACTCAAATCACCAACCAGTTGACTGAGTTTCAACCTGTGTAATTGAATGGGACACCGCTCACGGAGCAACTCATTACAAACTGGGTTTGCTTTCTGTCAAATCAAAAATGACTGGAGTTTCCAGTTGAGTTTGTTTTGAGTTGATCCATGTGCGGAGGGCCTAAAGAAAAAATGAATGGCCGGTTTTATAAATAGAATATGAAATAAAAGGCAATAAGACAAAATGGATAAGCTAAAATCTATCTGGTACCTCTTTAGATTGTTACTCCCCTGTTTTTTTTAGAATATAAATGACAGACTAAAAATAACTATTAAGCCAAAGGGATGTTTGGTCTAGTGCCACGCTTTGGGACATGGGAATATCAGACTTCTGTTTTTATAAGGGGAGTAACAGTCTAAAGAAGAACATTCCGCACACTCCCTTGTCACTCCCCTTTCTTTTCTTTAGAAGAGGAGTAACAATCTAAAGAAGTGCCATCTGTATCTCAAACACTTCATAATTCCCCTTTCCTGTGTGTGGGAAATTACATTCGGAGCAACCCTAAGACGACAGTGCCTAATATGTGCTGAAAATGTGGACCAAAAAAAGTTTTGGTCACATGTTCCACACTCATTTTAGTGCATTGAAGAATAGATTTAAAACTGGATTTTAAATTATTGTTGTTTTTTTTCATTCATAATTAAATATTTGATTTACATTATATTGCATCGATAAGACGCCCTCAAATAGAAGTTATGTTAATATTACAATATGAGTTATGTTAATATTGTTAAGTCAAGCATAAGTATTGTTGGAATATTGAATCTTTATTTAGATGGTCAGCAAGAATCTTGAATCATTATTTAATTTAAGACAGACGCAATGCTGACAGAGAGAAAAAAAATGTTGAAACTAACAAGAAATAAATAAATACAACGTAACCCCTTTTACCAAAAATCTCACCAGAAATTGAACATGTTAAAATTGCTGAAAAATGGGAAAAAAGTGTGTCTAATATTTGATGCAATAAGGTATGGGGTGTTATATTCACTTTGAAATAACATATCAGAGCCTAAATAAAACATTTAAATTGGAATAAAAATAATTAAGTTCTAAATACAAAATAGATTTTATTATTATTATTATTTATTTTATTTTTTTCAAAAATTATGTAAACATATAACAATCCACTCAATATGTAACCCTCAACTCATCTTTCACACATTTAAACTAGCCGACTTATCTTCGAGTTACTATTACTTGTTATTAGAGAAAAATTGGTAAACAATACTCACAGCTAAAGGTTGAAGAGCAGCAATTTTCGGTCTATTAGGACTAGTATTGGAATAATCATCATACAGTTCTGACGTTACTATAACTTGAATCAAATAGTCAAGAGCAAAACAATTTAACTCACTATCATGGGCAATCATCTTCCAGCAATCACATATACTCCTAAAGATACAGTACAGAAATAGATTAAAAAAGTTAGCATAATTATAGTTTGAAAAATTAACAATTCAAATTGAAATAGTTAGATTGATAAATATAAGGCCTAACAACAAGAATCAGGTCATATTCTTCCATTATGCTTTAAGTATATAACTAAGTCCACACCAATAAAAATTTGCATTACATGTTGAATTTACTGAGCGGCAAAAATATTTACAATAAAAAATTACTGCAAACTATCTATAAATTTTGTTTTACAGTGTCTACACTGCTACACACGCACACCATATTTAAAACTCGTAGAACGCAAACGTAATTTTATTGGTGTGAATCCAACTAGTGTTTTACCATTTTCCTTTTAATATTGTAAGAAGCTATTTATAAATGAACCGTGATATTTTCTCAGCCCCCTTTGAAATTGTAACGCTTAAAATGTCTATAAATCCATTTTGGAAGGATTACATTACACTTATAAATCAGTTAAATAATAATAATAACATACACATGGAAGGGTAAAGGTTGCTTAAGAAGAATTCCTATAACTTGTTTAGGATGATGCCTAGCCAGAGCAATTACAGCACTTACTCCATTAGTCATATCAGTACCAGATGACGTTAATTGTAACAATAGAGACCCTAAAACAGTTAATAACCAACAGAAATTAGATATAAAAATAAACTGAAGGACTAAATTTTCTTTTTTTTAACCTCAATAAAAGAAATGTAATACATACCAGTTTCTTAGGCATTATTATTGATAAGGACTGTACAGAGTGGTTGAAATCAGTCTATAAAAAATATATTTATTTGAGGTGTTTTTGCCTATTATTTAGTAAGAATAAACTTCACATAAAGGTGATTGAAGAAAAGCCTACTCAGTTACAAATTATTGATTGTAGTGAAATGTTACTAGGCTTCCCATGGCTCTAACGTTGAAGCAAGCATACAGTACCAGTCAATAAACATTGAGTATTAAGGAAGTAGTAAATCATGATAAGTGTCATAGTTTATGAGGAAAAGTGCTATAGAAATTAATGGATTGGGAGTGCCAGGTGCTTATAGTATAACCTTCCAATAGTACCCTATAGCTATCCCTTAACTGATATTTAACTTCACTCCTAATTACATGAAAACTTGAGCTGGTATCAAGTTGAAATTTTACCTGTTTCAATAGTACTTAAGACGATTTATATGACGTTTTATTGAAATCGTTAGAATGTAAGATATTGGTATATAAAAAATATGGTTTTATCTTTAACTTATGATTTATGGTTTATCTTTATTTAAAACGTTTAGATTTGATTTAATAACAATCTTCATCACTTCATAGATGTGTCACTGTAGGTTTTACAAAGATAAAATGGATTTGTAATAAATGTTTGTCTTGCCGAATAGATGAAGGCAGAGTCTTTTCATGTCTGAAAATTCGACGAGGTTTGAGCAACAAGCGAACACTTAGATCAATAACGCATCCAACGAACTTAGCCTGAACACTGCTAAGAAGGACTATACATACAAATTTCAACTGAAGTTACCGACACACAGAGAGACAGGAAGTTAGACAATATGCATATTTTGTTGAATTTAAGAATCTCGCTACAAGGGAGAACTGTGTCCAGTTGCATCAACTGCATTTTTAACTCAGGATTGCACATTTTTATTTAAATACCTCATTGGAAATTAAGAATACAGCCAAACTTTCCATTGAATGTGGGACCATTTTCTGGCACTCTTGGTTCTTTTGGCACTTAGCTTACTAAAACATTTGACAATCCAAAATGGTGCCCTACTAACCTGCAGTTACCACAGTGGAAGCTTTTACATAATCATCTGAAGGATGTGGTAGGTTGCTTTTAAAGGTAATCAGATGTTAATTTTGTGACATAGTATAATTTTTAGGCATTTAAAACCCAATAATGTAGCACTGACTTTTTTTTAACCTAGTACATTTATAATAATGAGGTGTATTATATAAATTCTCAATTCAATGTCAATTCTCTTATCCATAGAACATATCATGAAATCAATTTTAGACAATGCATTTTACGATAAGATAAAATGTATCAAGTAAAAACGTTAAATAAAAATATTATTTTTCAACTTCAATTCAATTTCTTTTTAAAAACTGTGCTACTAAATTAAGATAGCAATATAAAACCAAAACAATCAAAATATATAAACAAAACAAAATATAATACTTACCAGAATAAATCAAAATAAATTAGGTTCATTAATTACTACAAGATTAATAACTCAAAAAAAAACTACAATAAAATTATTGAAAATATAAAGAAAACATCAATAAATAAATACATTATATATCATGCTAAAAAAAAAAGCAACAAAAAAGGTGAGCAAATTAAAATCATAAAAAGCATTTGGGTTTGAAGTGTCCAACTAAAAATAAATAATAAAAAAAGGAATACTAAAAAAAAAAAAAAAAAAAAAAAAAAAAAAAAAAAAAAAAAAAAAAACGTAAAATCCAAACAAGGCGTGTAAAACACAAAATGATCACACTAGTGAAAACGGCAAAACTGCCATAAAATTACCAATAATATCATTAACATAATGGAAAAGTTCGGTTCCCTTTATGTTAAAAACAGCGGTGAGAATATCCGATGAATTGGAACAGGCAGTAGGATCTGCATCGGTGAGTCCATCTAACAATCTAGCGGTGAGCTTATGATATTGACTCTGGGGCAATTTGCTCAACAGCACCTGAATAAAAATAACCCACTGTGAACAACAAGAATATTACTGAACAAATTAAATATAATAATATTATTAGGGGATATAATTTATTTTCTGTCTCATACTTTCTGAGACTGCTACTCTCATTGTACTACAAACATACAAAATGAATTTAAAAATAAAAGGATTTATTTTGTTTATACATATATCCAACCTTCCACCTATGGCCAAAACGTAGGAGCATCTTGACAGCTTGGGCCATTGGGGCCTACTCTTTCTTAAATTTATATTTTCCTATTTTTTTTATGTTTTCTTTCACATTCTTCCCTCTTCTTTCTTCCTCTATGATAATTTTATTTCATAATCCAATGAACATTTTTTTTTTTTTTTTTTTTTTTTTTTTTTTTTTTTACACACTTATGCCACAATTATATTACTTATTACACCATTTTATTTTCTTATTTGTTTTATTCCCTTAGTATAAACATCTATTCATCTTATATTTTTCCCTTGGTATAAACATTTATTAATTCCATCATTACTATTATCAATTTATTTTTTAATTTCTATTTTGGTTACCCCATTAGTTTTCTATCCATTTAGCTTTTTTCTTCATTTGTGTCAAAGGGGTTTTTTAAAAAAATAAAAATAATGAACTGATTCATTTTTGTTTTTTAAAAAAAATATGACTATATTTTGTCCCTTTTATGGGACATTTTCAAATCTGTAAATAGATATACAAAAATTACAATTTCATAAACCTTTTACTACAATAAAATGGAAAAATGTTTATTGTAGTAAAAAGATGTAATTCTAATTTTTGTATATTTATTTATAGGTTTTAAAATGTCCCAAAAAAAGGGACAAAATATAACCATATTTTTTTAAAAAACAAAATAATTAGAATTTAAATTATTAAACAATTTTAATTATTACCCCTATTGACACAAATACAAAGAAATTATGTATTATCAATTTATTTAGTAATACATTAACACATAATACAGTAATACATCGGCATCTTATATTATTATCATCAGTCATTTATTTATTTTAAATGGGCTCTTATAATAAATAAACCTAAGCAAACATTTTCCCCCAAATATAAAACATAATCTTGTGAGATTTCTCATAAAATAATATTTTTGACATAATAGGTTACCTTAGTGATGTGACCAGCAGTGTTTTCATCAGGTAACACTTCAAAAATCATTTCAGTCTTATTATCATGAGAGAGACCCTCGTACAAATCAGATATAGCAAGGACAATGCCGGCACAATGAGCAGCTATCCTGCCGACATCACTACTCGAATCAAAACACCTTACTATCAGTAACCCTAACATATCACCAGATTGATTAAAGTTGGTCGGCTTCTGAAATTAAATTATAACAAATAAATATATTAGCTGCATATATTAACACATTAAGCAATATTAAAAAAAAATCTCACTTAGAAAACTAAAAAATTGTCGTTATACTTATGAGGGCCGTCCGAAAAGTAACCTCAGATTGGAAACTGTGTGGGAAGTAGTCTGAGTAGTGGTGCCATTGTTGCACAGACGTATGTAGCAGGTCAGCAGGCATCAAGCCATGGTTGAGGGAAGGTCGTATAAGTAGCAGGTCAGTCGGCATCAAGCCGTGGTCGAGGGAAGGTCGTACGAGCGCTAGTTTGGTTTTATAACATCTTGAAATGTGCACTGCAATTTAAAACCCCGCAAAATGCGAAGAGCTTTTATAAGGTTTTTTTTATGGCAAAACAATATTCGGCAGTAGCTATTCATCGAGAATTTTGTACTGTGTATGGACCAAGTGTTATGAGTGAAGGAGTTGTACGTGAATGGGTTTGTTTATTTATAAGTGGACGAAAAAGCATTCATGATGAAGAGAGAAGTGGTAGGCTATCATGAACTTGTTAGAAAATTGATGGAAAAGTTAGTGAAAATCAACATTTCACAATTTTGGTACTGTCAAACCACAATTTTAGCGGGGTTTTTAATTGCAGCGCACATTTCAAGATGCTATAAAAACCAAACTAGCACTCATACCACCTTCCTCCACCTACACTGACGTGCAACAATGAGCGGCAGGTCATTGTTAAGCAATAGTAAAAAATCCCATGCTGCTCATCACTCACTGACGTGCAACAATGAGTGGCAGTTCAGGGCTGCTCCTACTACTTCCCAAACAGTGGCCAATCGGAGGTTACATTCTGAACGACCTTCATATTAAATTCAATGTTTTTTTAAAAGAAAGACATAGTAGAAAAAGTTCTTACATGAATCCCTGGTTTTGTATGCCTATAATAGGAATGAAGTAAAGACCGGAAAATAATAATGGCTGAGTGTCTCTGATGAGAGTTCCGATGCTTGATCCATGGCTCTAGTAAAGTGACCACTTCATCCAATCTATCTGGAGTAACACTGTCAAGAAGAATCTCTTCCACAAGCTCACCTAAAGAATATTATTTCTTTTTTAAGTGAACAATATGTTTTGGAGGGAAGAGAATATTATGTCTTACTAATTATATAAACTTCCATTGCAAGAAGAAAATTCTTACCTAAACATTTTAAAGTTTGCATGGCTGAGGAACTGTCGAAACCATTTGCAGGTGGCTCCTGTGAAAGCACTGAATCAAAGCTTGTCTTCAGTATATGAACTCTAGCTTCGGGTACAAGAGCAGGAGGTAACTTTCTATTTAATTCATTAAGGTAAAAAATATTGGAAAAAAGCATAGAATAAATATGTATATTTTTTACTACGTTTTTATTAACTTGGTTTCTTGTTTGTATGTTTGTTTGTATGTCCGGTACAAATCTTGCGATCGAATTTTAACTAACATCCCCAGTAGCTAGACATTTGAAATTTTCAGAACAGCTCAGAACACGATGATAATGCATTATTTTAAAGCTTTTAGTCATTTTTCAGCAGAATTTAATTCGTTTTCAACAAATTTGCTGTATGAAAAGTTATTTCGGAAAAAATCCGCAAGTTATTTTATTTGTTTTGTCATATCCCAAATATTTACAATCCTTTGACCTCCCCAATATTTACCTCCTTTGACAGATTTCAAATATAAGATTTTTTATTGAGAGGTAAACATTGAATGACAGCAAAAAAGATTAAGTAAACCAAGTAAACAAAAATAAATTAATTGAATTAAAAAACGTAGTATATAAAAAGTTCTTTTTATCTTGTAATTATTTACTATGTTGTTATTAGCTTGCTTTCTTGTTTGTTTGTCCAGTACAAATCTTGCAATCAATTTTTGTTAGTAGCTAGACTTTTGAAACTTTTATAATAGCTCAGAACACGATGACAATGTAATATTTTAATACTTTTAGCAGAATTTAATTCATTTTCAGCTAATTTTGCTGTATGGAAAGTTAGTTCGGAAAAAATCCGCAAGTTATTTTATTTGTTTTGACATGTCCCATATTTACAATCTTCATTTTGACGGGTTTCAAATTTGTGATTTTTAATTAAGAGATAAACATTGAAAACTATTTTTTTTCACCAACATTATATTATAACAATGACAATTATATTATCAACATTGCATTATGATTCAACAGAAAATTTAAAAACGTAGTATATAAAAAGTTATTTTTATCTAGTAATTATTAGTAGCTTATTATCCTCTATAAGTATATTTGTGTAAAAGAAACTCAGGATTTCTCCTTATGGTCTATTGCAGGGGTTCTCACCAGGATTGCATAAAGAGCCAAATTTCAGAATCTGAAGATTTCTAAGGGCCGCTGGTTTTTGCAATATAGGAACATTTTTGGTTCCGCATGTCCACCTGACGCCCTGTCATTGATTTTTTCAAACCAAAATATGTTTAAAAACCATGGGCGTCGTCAGCTGTACATTATCTATGGGGGAACACATTCTGGGAGGGGGGTCCGGGGGTCCTCCCCCAGAAAATTTTGAAAATATGACCTCTCAAAGAAGCGTTTTTATGCGTCTCTTATGTGAAATTTGATTTTAACACTTTGTCATAAAATAAAGTAAACCTAAGGTGTAGTTTGTTGACAAAACTATGAACACAAGTATTTATATAATTTAAAAAAAAAAAAAAATAAAAAAATAGTAAGTTAACCATAGTAAATGTAATATAATAAAAGTTGTGCTCCTAATCATTGTAGATTAAATAGATCAGTAAATAGCCATTATGTAATATTACTTAAAATCTATAATAATCTATGTCATTTAATCAATAGTTATAAAAAAAAAAAACAATAAAAACATGTTTCCTTAGGCTGGGCGTACACTGGAGAAAAAACAGTCTGCAGACTGTCTGTGGGCTGTCCGCAGACTGTTTTGTCGCCAGTGTGCGCCTAGCCTTAGGGTGGCTATGATAAATGTCCGCTGGTTCTTTGGACACTGCTATTCTTAGCAGGTGCTAAAGGATTTCATGTGTTAGGCGGGAACTATTTTTGTTCTTAATGAAATTTATTCAACTAAAAGTTGATTCACTTGTGTAGGTTCAAGCAAACATGATCAGGATTAGTTTCGAACAATTTATTTGTTGTAATTTCTTAGGCACTTAATTTATTTTCTATAGCAACACATGATAATGGGGAAAATATCGAGAGTTTTACGAACGGTCGAGGGCCACACAATGTCGTACTAAGGACCGCATGCGGCCTGCGGGCCGCGTAGTACCCCTGGTCTATTGGGTCCTCAATAATAGTTCAAGAATTCACATTCCAAACAAGTTTTTCATCAAATGCTATACTTCAATCCCTTTGGGTAATTTTCAAGCTTTTTACACCAGATTCCACCCATTTACATCTCTTTATCTCAAGACCAATACATAATTTACATCTTAAAATATATAAAATATAAAAACAATTCTAAATAATCTAACTCTGTTAGTTAGATTATATTATAATCAAATAGGCTAAAATTATCTCAAGAATTATAGCAAATAATTTTTTAATATGTTAATTGTGTGTTTATTTTTATTTTATAATATTCTTCTAAGGACATGTAAAGAGAAGGTTTAAATCTATTAAAAGATGGATGTCTTTAGTTCTTAAAGTTAAAGTAATGTAAACTTATGCAATGGGTTTACTTAATTAGCTAAAACAACAACACAATAAGCTTATACAACAGATTAACTTAATTAGCTAAAACAACAGAACTCAGAAAAACTTATGCAACAGGTTAACTGAATTAGCTAAAACAACAGAACTCAGTAAACTTATCAACAGGTTAACTGAATTAGCTAAAACAACAGAACTCAGTAAACTTATGCAACAGGTTAACTGAATTAGCAAAAACAACAGAACTCAGTAAGCTTAGTTAGTTTACAATCAATAACTAAACACTTAAAATAGCGCAATAAATTAAAAATGTTTTTAGAAAGGATACACCAAAGCAGAAGTGACTTGTAAAGATATAGCATCAGGTTTGTTATTTTGCAGGTGTCTCATAACAACATCTAGAATTTGACTTCTTGCCTTAATACTATGTTTAGCTTCAGTCTTATGTCTTACTAAACTCTCAGCACAGTTTAGTATTGCCTCAAGAGCTGCTTCTCTTCCTTTTGCCTCCTGTAAGAAAAAAATAATTAAAGCTTGTAAGAAATTTATAATAAAAGTATTCAAGACATTAGAAAGAAATAAACAGGTCAAGTGTGGTTTTAATCGCTTCCTCGATAGTTAAATAACAAAGTCTTTTCATGTTGACACAAACAAACAATTATGATTATTGATGATTAATGATTATTAGGTGCTGTGCACACTGAAGAAAGAAGTTTCATGAAACGTAAAACTTTAGTATCGTGAAAACACGTTTTAAAGCATACAGAAGGGAGCACACTGCGTTTCTTCAAACTGTATTTTCATTTTGTTTCATGAAACATGTTTCACGCAAACAAAAAGTCAGGTTTTGTCGAAACCAAGTTGCACGTGATTTCATGTTTATTGTTTGCTTATCATTTCAGTTTAGATTATTTCATTTTGTTTGGTGTTCAGTTTTTTATTAAAAATGAGTTCATTAAGAAGCATTTAGTTAATTGAATGTAATACATCTTCGTTAGATGACATTATGGAAACTGCCAGAAAAAGGGTTTCCTCTTTGTGCACTGAAACATGAAACTAGTTTCATGCAACTTGTTTCTTAAGTGTGCACAGCGCCTTAGTGATGATTTATGATGCTAATTAATGAATTATTAATCATCAGTATAAATTGAACATAATTGAAGCAGAGAATATAAATATTGTTTGTTAATTTTGACAGGGAGTGTATTTTACAAATATTTATGACCAACTATTAGTACCAGGTGAGGGTAGACAAGGGCTACGTAAATAGAAGGATTAAGAAAGGAAAAGAAAGTAAAGGATATGAAGTAAAGATCCTAGGCTGAACCCAGTGTAGGTGTAAACTCAGGTATAACATTTTTATTTTCAACTGCTTAAAGCCTCGTTCACACGATGACACTAATGTCACGGCTTTGAATGTCACGAGTGTCATCATATGAACAGTAGATTTCATGGCACTAAACGTACTATAACTAAGACGCTGAGTGTCAAGCAGTGACATGTCATTAAATGTCGTGACATTAGGACCATCGTGTGAACGAGGCTTAAAGATAAACAATAAATTCCTTACATTACTATAACTAAAATTAAGACATTATTTTTTATAGGTTTTACAAGAGTAGAGTTAATAAGTTTAGATTTTTAACCCTTAATCCTTCTATTCACACCTTATACTGTTAGTTTAAGTCATAAAAACCTGTAAATTATGTAGCTAGTAGAGACTTTACTCTCACTATGGTGACATAAGATGATATAAAATGTTGAGATGCTTTTGTATATTATAATATGAAATTGTGGTGACAATATTGTTGTGTTTCTTTCAATAAACCTTTCTAGATACTGTATATTTATTTTAAATATAATTATTATTAACACTGGGAGACAGACAGAGAAAAACAGACTCCAGCACTGGGACTTCAACCATGGGCCTCTACACTTCCAGTGTAAAGCTCTACCAACTGAGCTACCCAGTGTAGAGGCCCGTGGTTTAAGTCCCGGCGCTGGAGTCTGTTTTCCTCTGTCTGTCTCCCAGTGTTAATAATAATTATAATTTGATTTAAACTTTCAGTAGTATAGGTACTACCAAAAACATAAAAATCATATATTTATTATAAAATAATATACACAAGGAAGTTGTCAAACAATAATAAATACCCTTCGAGACGCGGTCACTACTGGAAGACCTAGAACTTCACAATATTAAATAGTATATTTTTTATTTTTAGGAGAATACAAATTAAGTTACCTTAGCAATAGTAATTTGTGTCATTGCCCACTGAGTAAGAGAGTCCATTTTAGGAAGAAGTTCCATTAAAGGACAACGCTGAGCTATAGAAGCATAACATTGAAGAAGAGCTTCTCGGCATTTCTCCATCTAATAAGACAAAAAATAACAAAAACAATTATTAATTTATACATTTTCAATGAAGTTATTTACTTATTTATTTTCATGAGATTGTCTGAAAAAAAAATTTAACCACCTCCGCTTCAGCTTTACTGTCTTTCATAAGACCTAGTAATCTTGAATTTCTTTTTGACAACTCAGAATGAGCGATAGACTCCAATCTGTTGAGGACCATCTCCAAATGAGCAGTCGATAAAATACCAACAGCTCTTGCACAACTCTGAAAATAAGTTCAATCATAAATAATAATAATGTGATGTTGCATTTACATTTGTTAATTTAATGAGAGGTATAAAAGTATGTTAATTCGAGTTTTTTTGAGCCAAATAAGTTTGGAATAATTAATTTAGCTTTAAAAAGTTGAATAAAATTGATCCAAATTATTTTTAAATAATAATACTTTTAAATAATAGTACTTAAAATTACTAAGACGAGCATAACATGGCTCTTAAAGTTAAAGCGATATGTATTGAATATTTTGATAATATTAGTAAATAAAACAAAGTTAAAGATGATAAGTATGAAACATATTGAAGGGGCGGGTAGTTAAGTGGAATGGGGGTGTCAGGTTACCTTGATAACCTCTGTGCCTCAACAGCCCTTGAAGGTCCTAGGCCTACCAAAGGGTTTGAGCCCATGGTTCAAGTCCCGGCGCTGGAGTCAATTTTTCTCTGTCTGACTCCCAGTGTTAATAATAATTATAATTTGATTTAAAATAAAAATAATGTAACAAATTTTACTTTCAAGAGTAATAAATAAAAAAAACCTTTTGAACAATATTGACTAAACCAACCTTAGACTCCAAATTATAACTTTTAAGTTTGTTGAGTATAGTGTCTAAATGACCTGAGACAATATTTTTGTCTTCAATAACAGCTGTAGCAATTGCAAGTGCCGAGAGGGCAATGGTAGCCTCTTCAGGACAGGTAGCTGTCGGAAGAAGACAGGATAACTGACTTGCTGCGGCCACAGGCCATCCACTGTCATGGCATGATATCGTACTCACAGTGTTATGAATCAGTTCAATTAGTAGAGACTCCCATTCACTCTCACTCCATTCTGAAACTAATAATAAATAAGAACTTACGACCAAATATAACTTAAAATTAAATATCAATGAGCTGGTAATAATACAAATCTAAGATTACTTCATCTCATCTTAAGTTGCTTAAGTATAAATAAGAGTTTTGACTTTTGGCTGTAGGAAAATCCAAAAAGTTGGAGCGGGGAGCCAATGAGGAGTCAGGATTTTGAATTCTAAAAGGTCAAGCCAACTAGGCAAATAAAAATGTCACTAGCCCCACCCCTTCCACAGCCCAAGTGGCTTTATTTTTTTCCTCATATAGGTTGGCCAATCTCTGTGTCAAGTCACAACTTGTAATGCGTATACGGTAGAAGCAGTTTATAATTATTTTCTAATCTACAAAACCAAATATTTACTTTGTAATTTCTACTGTAACACAGATGCATTATCAATTATCAACACATGAAAAGACAGTAAATGTTTTTCCTTTTACATACTGTTACATGCTTTTTATTTTTCAAATTTAAAAAAAAATACTTAAAATAACAACCTGTAAGTGTTGACTTATCTACTGTTACATTGTTTCTCCTCTTTTAATTAAAATTGACTATTACATCATTCACCAAAAGGAGCCACTGTCACATTGAACTTAATAGAAATGTAAGAAATGAATGGGCACAAGTTATTTCACTATGTTTTTATTAGCTTGCTTTCTTGTTTGTTTGTTTGTGCAGTACAAATCTTGCAATCGATTTTTAACTAACTTCCCGAGTAGCTAGACATTTGCAAATTTTAGAATAGCTCAGAACACAATGACAATGCATTATTTTAATACTTTTAGCCATGTTTCAGCAAAATTTAATTTGTTTTCAGCAAATTGTGCTGTATGGAATCTTAGTTCGAAAAAAAACCGCAAGTTATTTTATTTGTTTTTATATGTCCCATATTTACAATCTTCATTTTGACTGGTTTCAAATTTATGACAGAAAATTTAAAAACGTAGTATATAAAAGTTCTTTTTATCTTGCAATTTATTTAAAATTAGCTCCCTCACAGTCAATTTAATTAATTCAATATTATTGACTAAATATTTTGAAGGGAAAAATATTGAAGATGCCCCTCACACGGTCAATATAATTGCTTCAATAATTGGTAAGATACGATAGGCAAAATTAAGAAAATATAGTCAATATACCTACCCCTCTCACAAACAAAAAATATTGACACTGCTTCATTATATTGAAGGAGCTTCAATAGGAGTCTCAATTTAATTTATGTCAATCACACAACGAGCCCTTCAGACGATCAATAAATTGACAGAAATACGATATTGAAACAATTATATTGACCGTGGGAGATAAAGTTTATTTAAAAGTTGCCCAATATCAATGTAGCTTAGTTCTTGAAATAAACTGTACGAGATACTTCCATTTTGTATAATATTGTGCTGTTTACTTTATTCTTGTTTTCTTGACAGCTATTCCAAGAATAAATCAATCAAATCATATCAATCGGCAAACAATTCCCCACACTATTAAATTAATCTTGAAAAACTTACCTAGTAAATAGTTTTCAAGCTGAGGGAGCTTGTGAGCCCAGAGATCAGAGATATGGACAGAAATGAAAGATGAGAATTGTTGAAGAAAAGACAGGATTGGCGGACCCCTGTTGTTATTTAGAGGAGAACCAAGGAGCATAAAACATCTGCACAGAACTGCCTGTCGACAAGGTTCCCCGGCAACACCTGAAACAAACATATGAGCAGTTATGAAATACAGTAGGACCGATAAGAAGTACCTCAAGGGGATTGGGCAATCTACATTCAAAATTTGCATTTAAAGGAACTTTAAAAGTTATAATCATAATGTATTATCCTAGTGGAAGCTGCTAGTGCCCAACTAGATCAGTTACTTTACTGCAGCTAATTTAAAGTGTATGTTTTAATATGATTTTTGCAGGTGATTGAAAAACTTCTGCAGCAAGATATCATTACAAGATTTCAGTACCAGGAGCTTCTAGAAAAGGAACCTATTGCAGTAAGTATTAATACAGTAGAACCTCGATAAGAAGTGTCTCAAGGGGATTAGGGAAACAGTCTTGTTATCGAGGTGCTCTTTTTGTTGAGGGTCGTGTTATCAAGGTTATTTTGGCTATCAGTCGGGTTATAGAGGTTAATAGAATGTTGGGAGTGGGGTGGGTTGGGGTTTTCAAGTCTAGACTTGTTTAAGGTCGACATTCCTGTATAGAGTCGCGTTATAGAGGTTGATTCCTCAAAACGACTTGTTGTAGAGATTTCCGAGTTATGTTGTGAATTGGAAAAAATCCATGATATTGAGGTTGTTTGGATCATAATAGTCGTGTTATAAAGGTTAATTTAACATTATGTGTTATGGAAATCTCAAGGGGATTTGAAAATTGCACTTGTAATTGAGGTTTTTGTGTTATTGAGGGTGGTGTAAGCAAGGTTCTACTGTAATAATAAACACAAAACATTAATTGTTTCATCATCGGACTTTTGATGCATGAAAAAGTTAAGTGTTAATTTCATTTTGAATTTAATTCACTGTGAGCTTTCAAGGTTTCACATTTCATAGAAAAGTAAAAAGGGGGGAAAAATAGAGGACTAGATAGTAAAATAGTGCATGTTTAAAGATGTAGAGGAGCAAATGTAGTAGTAGAAGTAGACTCCCGAGTATAGGAGGTGCTCCTATATCCATCTGACTCCTTGATACACCGGGTAACGATTTCAGTAACACTTTTCGCGTTATGTACCACACCCAAATCATGAAAATGTGAATAGCATACCATTCCTGCTGATTTTTGGTGCAACAACAGCCAGGGTCTGAGTAATAACAGGTACAGCTGGGTCATATGAAGGATCAGTCAAAAGTTTCAGCAAAGTTAACCACAGTAGATTACTCATGTTATCAACCGTTGTACTTAACAACTGGAGAGCAGATTCACACATACCAACAAGCTCTCCAAAATCATTGCCCTAGAAAATATATTAACCACATTTAAATCCACAGATAATTTGTTGAACATTTTTAACATTAGCTTATTTTGCGTCCGAGCTTACAGAAGGTAACGAAAGTCTTGAGATCTTTCTGAAGAACAATTTTTTTGTTTTTGTTTCAGACAGGAACATATTTGGTCTCAAGTCTGTCTGTTGGTCTGTTTGTAGTTCAAACATTTTTGTGAACTAACATATCTTAAAATTAGCTACAGTTACCTTCGGTAAGCTCTTACCAAACTCTAATAAATTCTATATAAATTAAAAAGACAACACATAATATGTTTCTTTAATTCCTTTTTCTACAGTTATAAAAAGTAAATAATAAAATATGCTTACAATAACACTAGGCATCATGGTACAGTGCCTTACTAGAAACTCAACAAAATCTGAAGCTTCTGTAGCATATCCTTTGCTTGCCAAAGATATAATCGTTTTCACCAGAGCTTTCTTCACCTAAAAAAATCATGAAAGATTGCATTATAATTAATTATTACCAAGCTAATTGATATTGTCAATTAAAGATTAGAGAATGTAGTTTTTGGTATTTTCCGATAACACAGATGACATTTAACATGTCTTCTAAAACCTAGATGGTTATTCTTTAATTTTTAAAATAAACAAACATAGAATAAACAAAAAGGAGTCCAGACATCCATAGTTCACTTCCACAATGACAAAAATGCATTATCTAGTTGTCTATTTTCTTTTTAGATGATCCCTTATGTTTCAATATATCTTATGTTTCAATATATTCTTATTAGAAGGTCTCTAGGGATGAAGAGAAGATAGATTTTTTTTTGTTAAGCTGGCGAAGATGCCCAGGTAAGGGACCATCTTCAGGCTTGAACTGTACCATCCAGAAAATATCATCATAGTATTAACGTAAAACAAATTACAAGTTTGAAGTAAACGTTAAAAACAAAATCAACTCTCCCATTCTATTGTTAACGAATTACTCAAAGTCATAAAAAAACGAAACTCAAAATCGTTAACAATAGAATGGTAGATTTGGTTTTGTTTTTAACATTTGCTCCAAACTTGTAATTTGTTTTACGTTAATACTATGATGATATTTTCTGGATAGTACGGTTCAAGCCTGAAGATGCCCAGGTCTCTACTGGGCATATTCGCCAACTTAAGAAAAAGAAAATATTAATATTTTCTTCGCCCCTAGAGACCTTGTAATAAGAATATATAAAAACGCATTATCTCAGAAGCCATAGCTTTCAAATGCCAGACTGTACAAACCTTAATTGAAGGGTCTTGAAGTACAGCACGGAGGGCACTGGAAACATCCTGTATTTTGCCTTTGAGTGTATTTTCATGAGAAGATATCAGATGAGCACAAACAATGAGTGCTTCGACTTTGTCTTTTTCTCCGCCCATTCTTAAATGTTTGACCATTAGATCACTTAACCTTTCATTAAATTTCATTCCTAAAAAAATAAACATAATACCTAAGGAATGCATTTTATGTCGACAGCTACACAAAAAGTATATGGCCTTTGATAAAAAAAAATATACATAACAATTATTTTAGTTTTGTTATCTCATATCTGGGGGGCTTTTCAATTAACTTAGCCATTACAAACTAGCACAAGGAAGTGAAAACAACAAGAAGCGCACTCAAAATGGGATCAACTCCTTCCATATACAGTCAGACCTCCTTATAACGAACGTCTGTACAGCGAAAATCTCTACGTAACGATTTTTTTTATGTCCCATGGATTCTCTATACTAAGTGTTTCTATAGTAAAAGAAATTCTATATAACGAAATTTCTACAAATATAACAACAAATTTTTTTCTGGAACCATCGAGTTCATTGTATGGAGATCCGACTGTGTATAAGCCAAGGTTAGTATCGCACATGCATGGAACTGCGATCTTTGCCTTGTATATTGTGACGTCAAAATTTGTATTCAAAAAGTTCTGGCAAGAAACAGAGAAATTAAGCATTAGGAAAGTAAAGAAGAAGAGATTTATTTAGTGTCTTTAGATGAATAGCTGGTAAATATTTTCAATCATTTAAAAAAAAAAAAAATAAAAAAATAAAAAATATCAGCAGTTATTTAATTGAAAAAATACATAATTAAGTTAAACATTATTTTACAAAAAAGTATTTTACTCACCTATATGATCATAACATCTGAGGACTTCACTATGTTGTTTTACTGTATGTGGCAGTGTGTAGTCAGGAGGAACTATCACCTAAAACAAAGCAAAAAAAAAAATAGAGAAATAAAATTAAGAAAAAATTTCTATTCCATTCTCATTAATACATTAAAAATGTGCAAAAAATAATTCAGAATCGTTTTTAAACCCTTCAATATCCAAACTCAACTTTTCTATCTCAATATGTGTTGGGTTTTAATTTTTACAAATTAATGGAAATTTATTCTATTCACAAACTATAAAAAACTTGTACCTAATTACCTGTTATAGTAAATTATAGTTAAAGTAGTCAATATCTAAGTAAATAAAGATTATCATAAATTCAAAAGAAATTCACGTTGATGGCGGACCGCCTTCCGGGAACTTGGTCTCCCAACTACACTTCTATCTATTTTTAGTAACCCCGGTAGACCATATCTAACCAGTTAGCCATATAGAACACATCTGTATGGCTATAAACATATGTTCCGCTCTATTCTAACTTTTTTTCGTTCTTCATTTACTTTAAGTTGATAATTTGTTTTATTTCCCAGCCTCTGCGACATACCAAGCGATTGTTCGTCCGCCATCAACATAACTAAAAATCAGGGAGACACACTCACCATATTTCCTAAAGAAAAGAGAACAGCGTCCAAAGCTAGCTGAATAGCCTGAGGAGGGGCTGCCTTAAGTACAGAGGCAAGGCACTGTGTTATCACATGACTGGACAGTACGGGACGTTTATACGCATTGAGTAAGCACGTTAACGCTCTCTGGGTTACTGCCATTGACTTATCTCCTGGTAGTAATCCAAATAAAGAGCCAAGTGCTCTTATTGAACTCTCAGCCACCTGGATAAACATCAAATAAAATTAAAGATCATAACAAATAATAAATGTAAATACATTTTATAAATATTAAGCATGTTAAAATAACAAACTTAATAAGTTATGCAACATAACAATTTTAATAAGTTACGAGGGGGTACCTAAAAAGTCGAGAATTACTTAATTTTTTTTAAAAAGAAAACATTAAGCAAAATCGCCAAGAGCTTTTAGAGAGATTTAAAAAACAATCAATCTGCGATAGTTTCTCTTGAACTCTATTTGAGATAATGATTAGGGAGAGAAGATGTGGATAGGGCAGCACTGCTAACCCATTTGTCTATAGAAAATAATTCTCTTTCTTTTTTTGGGTACCTTCCAGAGAGCCAGCATGGCCGAAGGGCTCAAGGCAACAGCCCAGCAGTCAATGAGCAAGATGAAACAAGATCATGGGTTCGATCTCGTGCTCTGATTTAAATAGCTTACTGATGACCACACCATACTCCCTTCGGCGGTACTATGTACAGGCATGATAAGGGAATTGACTGGAACTCTCCACCACAGGGTTAGTAAAATGGGCCCAACATGGTTTGATTGCTAGGTTTGAACAAGTGGTTCATCCCCGCCAAACCAGTGCCAATTGGGTACTTGCTCATAAATAGAAGAGTTAGGTACCAAGGGGCCCTGAATAGAATCCCTTTAAAGAATAAGTGAGAAAAGGAGTATTATTAAAACTAAGTTACTTAATTCTATTGAGATTTTTAAGAACTTACTAGCAGAACATGTTTACTGTCAAACACAGGGAGTGCACTGAAACCAGTGTAAGTTTCTTCAAATATTTCTCCAAAAGATTGAGGAACAAATATAGTAAGCACCTAATAAGCACCTAAAACAGCTTGGTTTTCTGGTGAAATCGGCGAAACGAAGGGGATGAAGTCTAAAGTTTCGTTTCCACTACTGGAAGCATCTTCAGGGGTGTGGTGCATCGTGGTGTTCACTCCAAGCAAACACAGGATATACTTGCATCGAGTCAACACCGAAAAGCGGATTTCACCGGAAAACCAAGCTGTTTATTACGAGTCTAACCGCAGAAGCCTACACACCAAGTTAGTAAGCAACTGTTTAAGAGTGGTTTGTAAATTGATTGCAGTGGTAATTCATTACAACTTACTTCTACGTCCTTAGCTTGGACCCATGAGTTAGCAATGACATCATAAGCGGCACAAACTTCTTCTGAAAATGTATCTGCAGACAACGAATCTTCAAAATCAATATCTGAAGAAAGATATTCTATAATGGCCTCACTGAATCGGCCAACAGCTGAAAAGTTAAAGAAAATTGTGTAATTAAAGAAAGTTTACTTCTAAAGGTATAGCCTCAGTATTTTATCCAAACTAACTTTTTTTAAATTTACTCATGCAAACAAATGAATCATGTTAAAAAATTAAGTACTTAATATAGTTACATCTTTGGACAAGTTTGACTAAACCTCTTACGCGCAACATGAAAAGTAAGTCATGATGCAGCGTTGACAATACGGTATGGAAATCTACCCAATCAATAACATAGACACTGAATTTGGACAGTTTAACTCAACTTTATTGTGAAGTCATAATAGTCTGAGTTACATACGATCCAATTAGATTATAGTAATAAGTAAATGATTTCAAATTTACCAAAAGAAAATGCTATCCTAAGAGCATCGTTGCGAGTTTGAGGCATCAGAGTTATCATAATATGAAGAGATCCTTTTATAACAGGTACAAACTGACTGACATTTGTCGAAGCTAAGCTACCTAGAGTAGTAATGACAGCTGGCTGGGGGTCCTTTCCCGCTTCCAATTGTGGTAACAATCCTGATAACACCTAGAAACAAATATTTAAATCATAAACAACTAACAGGAGTTAAATTGTCATCAAAATATTAAAAGCTTTGTCTTTATTGTTAACTACGTAGAGGAAGTTTCTTGTAACCCCTTCCTTTCCACAAGCACTCCAATCATATACACCTTTTTACTGATTCATAGCAGTTTTATCAAGATTGAAGTCTATTATCAAGAGTGTAATAAACTCTAAAGTTTCAATTTAAAATCATCAAAGAAAGAGATGAGAAGGGCAAAAAGAAAAGTGTCAGAAGTAGGAGTTGAAACAGAGGTTTAAATCTGATCACACTACATCTTCTCGACATCATATTAATTTAGGTGGACGCAGGCATATGATACTGCGAGAGAAGAGGCAAGTGAAAAGAATTGTCAGTTAACTCCATTGCCCATCAATTGTCTTTGAGTTTTTCAGAGTAACTGTGTTTGGGAGCAGTTGGGTTTATTAAAGTGAAACTTCTTTGGCGGCGGTAGAGTGAATTTTTTCATATAGTGTCATCGTGTAACAAAGATTCCAACATTTTTACGGAATAATTGTAATGAAATTTGTATGACTGTAGTAATGAAACGAAAGTTGTGTTTCAAGACTATCCTGGTGAAAGATTTATCTGTAAAAAATCTTTCCCCCAAGCGAGATGCGAACCACTGACTTTTGGATTATAAAGCAAAAGTGCTATCCATTCACCCACGAACATTGCCAATTAGAGAGAAACCAAAATTGGTATATAAGCGTAATATTAGACTATTTATAATTAGCTTAGATTATAATTAGACTATTTATAATTAGATTATTTTTTTGGGTTCATGGCAACGGGCTTAATTGTATACTTACAAGAAAGAAGTAAAAAATGATTAAATTAATTTAAATAAGTTATTATATCTATTTAAAGACCGCAAATCAAAACAAATATTATTTATTTTTATTGGAATAAATGTGGTTGCCTTACCGAAGTTTATGCTGGAATAAATGTGGTTGCATTATCGAAGCAATAACACATCATTTCGAGGTGCGTCGGCGTCAGTTCTTAACCGG
>KZ651071.1:181185-192757 GCA_001010745.2 Gerris buenoi
ACGCTTAAAACATTACTGCCTAAAAAAGCGGAAAATTTTGTTACCTCGTCGTGGTACTGAGTAAATTTTATTCTTTAAAATCCTTATCATGAGGAAAATAATAATACGTTACTATAAATGGCAATTTTATAATGGTTGGTATGTGGAGTATTACAGCTAATTATTTATTCTGATTACCTAATTCTGACATTGTAATTTTACGTAGAATTATTTTCCTATAATAAATTATTACTATCTTTTAATAAAAAAAAATATAGGTATATAAAATATTTATCATTACTGCATGAGCCAATAGAAATTTTTGCAATTTTCGCAGTCTCGATATTAAATTTGAAAATTAATCAACTGGTTGGAGGCAGGATATAGACCACAGTTATTTGAAATCGGCAACATAATTAGACAAGTTTTATGTTAATCCAGACAAGGAGGGGGGGGGACTTCTGTGTTTTAAATTAAAATCCTAAATTATGTGATACCAGTGGTAAGGGGTGGGGGAGGAAACGTCGGGCCCGTGGAAAAGCAGGAGGGCCAATTATGGGCTATTGGGAGCCCAAGGCCGGCTTTAATATTAATTAGGGGGATGGGAGGGGGTAGTTTCGGACCGGTTTTGCGGAATTTTAATTGAAGCATCGATTCCCCGGCGGTAGGGAAGAGGGCGGGGTTTATGGGTGAGAGGAGGGGGTCGGTCGGGGAGTGATTGGTGGTTAAAGACCACGCCCCCACTCACAAGCGGTAAACCTCTTGCGGATCTCCTCAGTAGTAAAAGAACCACCGAACTGTGTGCAACTGTCTTCGTGATAGCCTCTCGTTTTTATTTTATTTCTATTATTTAAACATCGTCGAAAATTTAATTAATTTTTTAGAAGATAAAGCGGTCGATCGAATAAGTTGCGTGGTCGTCATGTTGTCGATGAACGATCATCACACGATGTTGCCGTTCGATTCCCTCGGACTGTACGAACAGCCGAAACCCAGGTTCATATTTAAAATGCCCCGCGTAGTTCCCGATCAGAAAGCGAAATTTGAATCAGACGAACTTTTCAGGCGCCTAAGTAGAGAATCAGAGGTAACATTCATCATTATTCTCTTTTATTTTTATAACTACATTTTTTTTATGTATTTATTAACTTTGTTTTATGTATTCAAGTATATACAATCTGTGAGGTGACCCCATATTAGTGCGAGTGTGATTCAAACGCCTCAGTAAACTATTCTAAACCTTTTAGTGTATTTGATCATTCTATATTTGTTAAATAGATCTATTAATTTATTCATACACTATCTTCATAAGTGTGATCTAAAGTTATTTCTAGAGGTCATGTTAATAATTCTAGACCGATGTTATGGACGTCTAACACAAATCTCACTTTTTAATGCTGAAAAATTTATTATAATATATTTTCATCTTATTAGTTCTTTTTTATCATAATACAGCTCTTAGTAATAAGTAAATAATTTTCGATGGAGGGAAAAATATGGATATTTTTATGTTCTTTAGAAACAGAATATATTATTATGTTTTTATTTGTCATTATTATGGTTTGTAATTAAAGAACTATCAATAATCATGGCAAGCATAAACATAAGTGATCACATAATTAAATTTTCTTTATAAAGAATTTTATAGTCTACTCTTTAATAGGTATAGGATTAAGTAGGTATAGGTAGATAAATTTTCTTTTTTATTAATAAATCTCATTATATAGCTGTGAAATTTCAAAATAGTAAATATTCAAAGTAAAAATCTATACACAAAATTTTGTCGATTTGTCTGGTGTAGATTTGATGTAACTTTAGTTCGATTTTAATATTAAGTTTGATGGCTTTAATTAGAATAATTTGTATGTCCGATAACGCTTTTCATAATAATTGAGCCTCGCGATGTATATATATTTTAGGTACTGTTTTCATTCTCTAAAACAAACGGAGTTTTTTTATGTAGTGAATTATCTTTATAATGGTTCCAGTATAGTTAAGCATATAGTATTTAATGACAACGGGAGTACAAATTGCTTATATTTCAATTATTAATTTAAAGGTTATAACAAACAACATTATGTTTTGTTTTTATTAAAGATTAAAAAATAAAAATAGACTGCCAATCAGTGTGGCACATAGCTTCCTCGCATCCTATCATGTACATTATTGTTATATTTACTCTAACGTTATATTACTTTAGTGTTATGTTGTTTATTGTGTAAAAACTATTAATAGTTTTTAGCGATCTTTAACACTTCATAGCGGTGTAGCTGTTGGTTTTACTAAAAAATTGTATTTGATAAAAAATGTTTGTCTCATTGAATATAAATGAAGTTTGATTTTTTCCCCGACCTAAAATTCTAATTTTAAATTTGAAGTTCACGTTTACGCGAGCGTTGCGCGTGAACGCTTGAACGGATGGCGTTGTCCAACGAACTCGCCCTGGGCATTGGTGAAATGGACATGTTGGTATACATTTAATCAAAATCGGTCGAGAATTACTCAAGTTATCGTTCGGACGTTTCAAAATTCGCGGACACACAGACCGACAGACAGACAGACAGATAGACACGAGACCAAAAATGTTCCCTGATGTCTGAAAACGATTTCTGTCTTGGAATTTTTAAAATCGGAGGCATATAACACTTTTTCGTTCTCAAAAGTGAACACGTGCTTCCGTTACCTTCGGTAAGCTCGGAAGCAAAATTATTAAAGAATAACGTGAATGCATTTATTTTTATAAAATTGAATGGTAAATACCCTGTGATAAGCAGATTGTTTTTTTCTTATGTATTCCATACTTCATTTCTCGCAACTTGCGCTCATTTGTGAACAAATTATTTTTAACCATATTTCAAGGGGTACCTTATTTATAAAAAATATTATTAGTGTTTGCTTTTGTTGGTCGACTTTCGTGCGGATATACGCTGGGAAAATTAAAGGGTAGCGATGCGATGTAGCAATAAAAGTTTCGAAGATCAGCAACTTAATAAAATAATTTAATAAGAGAGTAAATAGCCCTTCTAACGCCCAAATTTTCTACTTGTATTCATAATACACGTATAGCTTTAAGCTGTAACTATACATAACAATTTTACGCTTTGCGCAAGCTAATCCAGATTGTATCTGTTGTTGTGTCGAAAGTATTACGGAGTGTCCCAAAAAGAAAACAATTCCTTTTCTTACAGGAATTTGACGGTAAACAAAATGGTTTACCGTTTTGTGTGGCACATAGCTTCCTCGCGTCCTGTCATGTAGTTTAATTATGTTATGTTTTTACGACTTTTTTGTGTGATTTATTTAATTCACCCTTTAAAATATATATATATATATATATTCCAGATTTTTTATCTTCTTGCATTTAAAAAAGTATCAATTTAGTAGTTTTTAACGTGTGCATTGACGGTTGAAATTATAATGGTATTGGGCTTGTCCGTGGGCTATACATTTAAAAAACCTCTTTGATACAAAAATCTAATTTTTTTTAAATCGAATTAGTATAGATTTGCATGTATAGGAGTTTGTGCGCTTGCGAAAGAAAAACGAGAAACCGTAAAAGGCGACGAAGGTGAAAACTTATATGGGCCTAACAATGGACAATTTATGACTTACCACCAATTTCATTAAATTATGACAAGTAGTTATTGAGATATGTTGTGGTTCGCAAATTTTTCCTATTGATTGACTGACTGACACTGGACCAAAAACTGGATGTCTGCCTTAGAATTTGCGGAAACAAAAATTAATTATATCTCTAAAATTTCCAATACACTGCTTCTGACAATATAAACACAGTATAGCACCAAACTCTGCGTCGGTTGAGAGCACTTCTAGCTATGTACAACAAAGTCCTGATTTTTAAATTCTAAGGAATTAGGCTAGGCACCCTCTGGAGTCAAAACTGTCTGCGGGCTGTCTTCAGGTGCAAAAGATTGTCGGAGGGCGACAGTTTTGTCGCCCTCCAACAATCTTTTGCACTGGGAAACAGTCTCAGAAGACATTCTGCTGACTGTTTTGTCTCCAGTGTACGCCTAGCCTTAGAGCGTTGAGGTGACCTTAACGAAGAACTAAATAAAGTTACAGTGTCTTAATACGTCAATATTTTGCTAAAAATCAAAGTTTTGTTTTCCACAGAGCTGGAATAGTCGCTTTCGACTTATGGTTAATTGTTTCATGCAAATATCTTGCAATCGAACTTTCCCCTGGACAATGATCATAAATTTACTTCATGCTTCAGCGTCAATATTTAGAGCTAAAATATCCCGTGTGTACAGGACTTAAACCTTTTATTTTGTTTGAGTCTGTCATCTGTTGTCAAAAACTTTAGAGGAGCTAATTAACCCTCTTTCAGTCATCAAATCGAGCTGAGACTTGGCAAGTAGACTTTCTATACTAAAACAAAAACAATTTATAAAATTAATTAATTAATAACAATATACAACATTCTATTAACGAACTTCGTAGTTTATATCGAAATTTTGTGATAGTTAAACATATTTCATATTAATGAATACAAACACTATTTAAATATTAGTTAATTATTTTTCCCTACAGTTGACCGATAAAGTGGTTGTTATCGCTCTCAAAATAGTACGCAAAACAGCAGATTCCTGCACTTTCTATACTTTACCGCAGTCGTTTTACTTTACCGCAATTCAGTGTTCCAACTTACGAACATAAAGAACTTAAATCTAAACAATGATTAAATAATCCACATTATAATAATAATAACAATGACAACCAATGATTATTTTTTAAAGAACTTAAATCTAAACAAAGATTAAATAATCCAAATTATAATAATAATAACAATGACAACCAATGATTATTTTTTAACTAACTACATGATTTAAACACAATACAAAATGTTAACATATAAAAAATAAAAGATAGACCATATAAAAAACAACACTGGTTATAAACGCACAAACACAACAGCTGGTTTAGTTGATATTGTAAATCCTTTTTACATGTCGATGAGCACTCTATTATTTTATATTTTATTTACAGATTAAAAACTAACAGTAGAAAAAGTAATGTGCAACTCAAGCTTAAAATGTCTTTGCGCACTAGTTGCACAAATAACTATTGTCATTTTATTAATTAATCAATATATAATAAAAAAAAAAAAAGTATATTAATTACCAAATTAACTTCAACAAAAATGGATAATTATGAAGGATTTATATAAAAAATTACTTTGTTTTTATAGACTTTTTTTTTTTTAGTCACAGGTACCTTAACTAACCTCCTGACTTTGACTTCCAAATATCAAAATGAATGGTTTGTATCACTTGTAAAAAGAAATATTAACACTGTACTATTATAAAATATAAGTTTATTTATCTTTACCACAATATTTAAATTTAATTATAAATCAGACCGGTTTCAGCCTCTAAAATAGTATAATAGTATTTTATAATAGTACCTAAAGTGTTAATATTTCTTTTTACAAGTGATACAAACCATTCATTATGTTTGATTTCCACAAAATCTCAGTCAAAATAAAGAAATTTTTCAAAATATCATATGTAGGTATATTATTTGGTTACCAATACCGATAAATCAGCGCTGTAATAGTATGATATCAATAAATTACCTTTAAAAACCATGCAGATATATTTTAAAACTTGAAAACTATCGAAAACAAAATAGATTTTTATACAGAATATTAAAATATATGTCATACCGCATTCTTAAGATGTTATCAATTGTCAATTAATTCGATGTTTCTATAATAAGGATGACTTTTTTATTACAGAGTAAAAATTGTCACAAACATTTACGAAACATATGATCGATGTTGAAGTAACAAAGATTATAAAGGCTGTGAACATAGAAGAAAGAGACCAAGTAGGTATTTATAGTCCAGGTAATAGGAAGTGAAACACGATTCAGAGAAGTAGGAACGCATGCAAAATCCCCCACGGCCTCAGATTCTGTACTTACCAGATTCAATATAATTAATACTAATTTAAAAACAAAATAAAAATAAACTCAATTATTTAGTTCTTAATAACTTAAGATGTAAAAAACCCCGTGACACTGTTATATAACTGTTAAACAATTGCTTGTTTCAATTTATTAATAATACGCTTTCAAACGTGATCTAATATTACCTATTTCTCATAAATATCTGTATTTATTGCTAGAAATTCCCAATCATTTATATATATATATATATAGCCGATTTTTTACCGCAATTTAATGCTTAGTAGCAGGTGTATTAAAGAAAAATAAAGAATAGTTATCTGTTATAATCATTATAAATCAAGTAAATTGTTAATAGATGTTCAATATTTGTCATTATTATTCTTAATAATTTATGTAAAATCTGGTTAGATTAATAATAGACTGCCAATTGGTGTGACACATAGCTTACATCAAAACTTTATTGATTATTATATTTTCTCAAGCCATTATTGTCTAATTTGTTTAATTGTGTTAAAATTGTTTTGATTTTTTACATGAATTAAAGTTAAAGAGCGCAGACGGTTCAAATGAACCTGGGACTATCTGCGGGATATACTTTGCGATAAACTATAAAAGTTTCATTCAAATCAGATATAAAAGTACATTTTGAAGCAATGGGGGTGTAGATAGATGTATGTTCGTGCACATGTTTGCGCAGAAGGTTGAAACTTATATGGGACCGCAACAATGAGCTAATTATACCTACCATATTCCGATTTCATTGAAATGGGGCAGGTAATTTTTATGATTTATTGGTTCGCAAAAATTGACTGACAGACACGGAACCAAAAATGTTCTCTCATGTGTGAAACTGATTTCTGTCTTGGAATTTTTGAAATCGGAGACATAATTTTTGTTCTTCAGAACGAGAAAGACCATATGCTTCCGCAACCTTCGGTAAACTCGGAAGCAAAATATATGACCAGGATTTTTATAATGTAATACTCTCTTAAAGTAATATTTACAAAGCAAATGAAGGTGTACTAAAGTTTAAAAAATTAAACGCACAAAAATATTTTTTAATTTCCTTATACATAGAACCGACGTAACTTTTAAACGAATTGAAAGTGGTTAATTACAATCTTGACAGGAAGTTGCGTCAACATTTTTAATCGGTGTTTACACAAATGAGTGACTTGTCTTATAATAAGAAACGCTTTACAGCTTTAGTTATTATTTAGCTTCTAAATATAGAACATGAATTTTTGAGTTTACCAAGAGGTAGTGCGGAAGTAATGTGTTCATCTCGAAGAACAAAATGTTCTTCGAGAAATTTGTTTGTTTTTGACATCGCAGGGAACATTTGTGGTCCCATTTCTATCCAACATATTTGTAAACCACCATATCGTAAAAACTACTCCTCCATTTTTAAGTGAAATTGGAATTGTAGGTGATCTATAATCTATATAATATATGGTATAATAATATATGAATATAGATTGTGATTTATAGATATGCGTATAAATTGTGATCTTTTACTCATTACATTTTATACTCTATTGACCATTCGAACTATAACATAGAAAGCTATTTTTTACACATTAGTGTAAATACAGGCGATTTTGAAGGAAATATTTCTTCAAAATTCTCTCCTGCGTAGAGAATTTTTATATTATTTTATACGGAACTTCTTAATTAAGCGCACTTCCGTTGTAAATCACCACTAGCTAACCACTTCTGACCACCTCTATCCACCTCTCCTTTTATAAGGAACGTGGTTAGGAAGGGTTAAATGTGGTTAGAAGTGGTTAGCTGGTGGTTATTTTTAACGGGAGGGCGCTTTTAACTTAGTATTAAATTCCTATTACACTTTTAGTATCTTGATTTCATTTATTTTTTATGTGTTTTAAATTTCAGACTTCTAATATATATTATAACTTTTATTTATATATTGACCAAGATTGCAAATCTCCTTATTTTTAAATAATTCTTTGCATAGTAATAGCTCATATAAACGTTTTATTTATTATAGTTTATTCTTTTGAAGTTGTTGTTTTGTTTTTTTCTTATAAAAAACGAACAAAAAAAGAAAAAAACATTATATAATCTCAACAAAAGCTTCCATTTTTCTTACACCTTAAAAAAGAGTTTTTTGTTTCATATTTTCTTAAATTGATAATTTATATTTATTCCCTTGGGAAAATCCAAATAACAAAACGTTTTAGAAAATTAATGCTTTGCCTAGGTTATAACAATATTAAATTAATTAAACTGATCTATTAATTATAATTTTAATCATGTGAATTAAATTTGTATTGAATTTCGGGGATTTCTAGGATGTATTACGGGATAGTGGAAAATTTGAGAAGTGATACACCTATACGGGAAACCCCACAGGTAGAAACGGAACGCCAAGACTGAAGGATATTACTAACTTCTGTTTACGTTGTCGTGTTTAATTAGGTTTGATTACTTGTGAACTTGGCTCCGCCCACTTGCCCCCCTCTCTAATACAAGCAATATCACTTCCTAACCACTTGCATACATTCATGACTCACTTCTTGTAGTTATCATATTTACAATTAAGCCCTGTTGACACGGTGAAAGTTGACGTGATAGTTGCTGTTATGATAGCAACTATCGCGTCTACTATCACCGTATAGACTACGTGAGATTCTGTCGTGATAGAACTATCAACCATCACACTATATCGTCTGACGACGAGATAGTTTAGTCTTCTATCACAGCAGTCAGAGTACTTATGCGGCAGATTTAAGAACTACCACGCTTAGATAATAGATGCTCATTGGCTTATTGTTTGTTTATACTTTTATAGCACGCGATAACAGATCTAAATGGCAGCAAATATGATAGCTTGGCTTTATATTTTATATTAAAATTTGTTGTTTTCGACAATATAAATATTCCGTTTATTATAACGATAATATACGAGTATTTAATGCTTTATGTCTGTGTATCCAAGTCAGAAATGTAGGATAATATGATATAACTTTGATTTGAGTACAAGACAATAAGTTTTGACGTATGTAATTCTCGCCGTGTACTGCCGTAGATTGTACACCTTCGCGATAGTTCTATGACGTTGACTGACATGATAGTTGAAATAGTTCTATCTTGGGAGAACTATCGCACCGCCGTGTAAACGGGGCTTATGTACCTATTAACATTTGACACTCAGATTGGCCAAACTATATGAAGAAAAAGATAAAGCAACTAAGCCTGTTGACGGGAAAGGTTTAGTGAAATTTTTATTTGTCTAGTTGGCCCGACCTTTTTTAATTCAAAATCCATTGGTCTCATTGGTCCCTCTCTTCATTTTTTCGATTTTCTCGAGCTGATGTCAAAAGTTATTACTAATTACTAATAGTAAAAAGAGTATAAATATGACATTTAAGTATTTTTCTTCAGAGCTTACCGATAATAACAGAAACATTGTCATTATTCTTAATAATTTTATTTAAAACACATTTTTGAAAACAAGCTTTTATTCGTACTATCTTCTCAGCGAACCCTTTCATTTGATACCCATAGAACTAAGGAAAGGGTAAAATTTTTAGTTTGGTGAAAATTAGTAACGTTTAGTCATTAACTAGTCCTAAAAAAGCTCAGCTATAGAGATTTATTGACATTTTTAGTTACTAATTTAATTGAATAGGTTCTATAACCAAATTAAATGTTTTTATCTAAAAGGAATTAATGCTTGAAAGAGATAACAGGTTTTAACAAATTAACTTAAAATTAACTTAAATTTTCAATTTTGTTTCCTAGTCTACTAAGGTAGCGGAGGCAATGTGTTATCAAAATGTCTCCAATATCAAAATTTCCATTCGCATTTTGCCGTTTTAGACCTTCCTGAACATATTAAATTTGGTGACAATATCTCTCAGTTTGTTATGTGTCCTCGAATCCTTGCCATTCAATTTTCATCCGGTATTGATATAGATAAATCGATAGGATTTCGCGAGTTAGGCCCCAGATGGGTCCCAATATACATTTCATTACTCCTGGATCAACGGTAGCCTCTGCTCAGGTACAATCAGTAAATCCTCAAAACGTCAATTTCTCAAAGAATAACGAACCGACCTTAGCCTAGAATTAGTGGATAGTTGAGGATATAACGTATAATGTCATATAAATTTTATAATGATCGGGTCTGTCGTAGCGTATAAGATCCTTGCCACACGCATTTCTTCTACAATTTGTATACGATTTTGATGAAATTTTCAGGGATTGTGCAGGTTTATGCCCTATAATTAGTCCAGCCCTATATTTAGTCAAATAGTCCTATATTAATTTTATCGTTATTGAATATGTATATTATTATTGTAGAAACTGCGCATGCGCAAACGTAAAAATTTGTCTAACGTCAATTTCTTAATGTCTAAAAAACCGATTTTGGTCAGAATTGTTGGATAGTTAGGGATTGACCCACAGATGATTCTTTCATGAATTATTTTTTGAAGAAGCTAAGAGCCACTCACTAATTGGAAAGCTATTTTATTTATAACATTTTTAAGCTTGATTTATATTACGTAGCAGAGGATATTATAATGTAATGTATTTAAGAATAAATAAAAATATTTGGCATTGGTTTACTAACTTTAAAAAGAATGGATTAAAACAAACAGTCCCTAGACGTAAATTTGTTAAAAAGAAAAAATTATTACCTAAGGACCTTTCAGTCTTCTATGGGCCATTGTTAGAACAATCGAGGTAATCGCAAAAACCTACTTTTTATGTTAGTCAGTTTTAATTAAATGTGTAAGTTTGTGCTTAAGTATTGTAAGTTAAGTATTGTAAGTAAGTATTGTAAGTTGTGCTTTCGATATTAATTGATTGTTCTTAGGCACCGATGATGCCTTTTAAAGGCTGAAAACTAATTTGAATTTTTTTTTTTTTTTTTTTTTTCAATTTACGTGGAGTAAATTTTGCTTTTATAGTTTTTGGGACAGTTTCACAGAATGTTTTAAAAAATAAATTAAAAAAAAATATATATTTTCTCATTGTTAAAATAATAAATGATTTTATAAATAGAATCTAAATTATCGTTTGCTTTTATAGTTTTTGAAAACTAAATGCAGCTGAAAAGGGAGCAAACTGCTTATTGAGATTTCAAACTGACACCCGGTTTGTTCCTTTTAAAACTTTAGGCGTACCGTTGACTGATTTTTTCATTCAACATATATATATTTCATTTAGGGATCCTTCTTTATTGTATTTTGAAACATTATAATGGGTGTTTGTTACTAAACAGACACAGGGAGCTCTAAAGGATAAAAATGGGGGATAGAGGATGAAGGAGACAGGAGCGATAACAACACAAGAAGAGGTCCTTCAGGATCTCTTTGTCGGGCTCATCGAGGGTGTCATCTGTAATAGGATATACTGTGTCTCCCTACATTATATTCTGTCACACGCCCCTAAAGCCCATATCATTCTATATATTCCTTTTTTTTTTGTTTGATTATAAATAACAAAAAAACTTTTTTTTTCTAATAAAATGGCGGATAAGTGGCATATGTGTCCTCTCCCTCTTGCAATAATCCAATTGTTAAATTCGAGTACGTTACTACTCTGCTCTTAAGTTATGTAGTTGAGAAAGCTCAACAAGCTTTAAGTATAATAGAGTATCCAGTATCGCTTTTTTTTTTTTTTTTTT
>KZ651071.1:192942-203257 GCA_001010745.2 Gerris buenoi
TTTTTTACGTCCTAGGACGCAAAAAATTTTTATTGTACTACAAGAACTTGTCAAAACTTCCGTAGGAGCGCTGATTTCTTACTAATGTGGCTCTTAGTACGATTTAATTCCGCTAGATGTCAATGCGTTTTATTTATCTTTTTTTATAGTGTAACCTCTTTTTAAGGTTTCTTTTTTTTTTAATCTTAAGTTAAAGCTAATATTTTTTATTATTATATTGATTAATATTTAATGTTTTTTATTGTCTGCTACCTCGGAAAAAATAGCTTATGCTACACGACTGTGAAGTGTTTTTTCTTTACCTTGGCAATATTTCCTGTCTCGCTTCGCTCGACAGTAAATGTAATTGCCGCGGTAAAGAAAAAACTCACTTCACAGCCTAGTAACATAATATACTATCATCAGTCAACGTTAAATTTACTTGACACATAAAAATAAAAACAAGGATAAATTTTGACATACCATTCATACTTTATTAAAATATAATAATTGGCAGCCTGATTAAACACACTGTGTGACGTAAAAATTACATTTCTATAAAAAAACAAATTGAAGCCATCGCAATATTGGCTTGTTTTTAGGGTTATACTCACGTAGTATGTCAAAACTTAATAAAAAATAGTCATCCAATGACTACTTAGCATTCCTTATGGCACGTTTCTGGAGCCCGGAAGTGAATCCGAAAAAAACGACAAAAATCACCGTCACGAAATCTACTGATGACGATAACTTGAGTAAGCGATGACCGAGCTAGTTGAAATTTGGTAACATGTTCATTTTACCAATGCCCAGGCTGAGTTCGTTGAACAACGTTATCCGTTCAAGCGCATCGCTCGCGTAAACGTAAGCTTCAAAAATTTTAGGACGGGAAAAAATGTTATCGACAATATTAAGGAAGCCTGTTTCCTTCATTCATACTTTGATTCATTCATACTTATTCCTACCATTCATACTTTGACTTGTTTTGTTTATTTTTGTTATTTGTCGAAATGTCACTTTTTTTGTAAATATAGAAAATATAATCACGGTTTTTGTTAAAAGTAAAATTGATCTGTGCTAACGCTTATTTCAATATACATATTATTGGTATATTGTTATTATACAACGTACTTAATCCAAAAAAAAATTCTTAGTTTTTCTATTTAATGAGACAAACAACTTATTAAATAATGTTTTTTAGTAAAGCGAACACCAACACTGTTATGAAGTGATAAAGATCGCTAACATTTTTATCATTACCTTGGATCTGAAATGATAATTGTAATTATTGTCCGTCTTAAATTATATTATATTATTATTATTATTTTTTTTTTTTTTTTTTTAAATTTCAGGTCAGATACACAGGTTTCAGAGACAGGCCTATAGAAGAAAGACAAATAAGATTCCAGACAGGGTGTAGAGACGGCCATACAGAAATAGTAAGTTAATATATCGTCTAATCAATTTTAGTGTACTTCATACGGCACTTCTTAAGATTGTTACTCCCCATACAAAGAAAACAGAGGGGAGTAACAATCTAAAGAAAGTGTATTGAATGTTCATCTTTAGACTGTTACTCCTCTTAAAAAAAGAAGCGTGGTATTCCTTTGTCCAAAAGTATATATTGGACTAAACATCCCTTTCTCTTAATAGTTATTTTTAATTAAAGTCATTTATATTATAAAAAAAACATAGGGGAGTAACAATCTCAAGAAGTACCCTTCATACGATGTTAGCTCGTTTTTAAAATCAACTATGTATATAAGTTTCTTTTGGATTTTATTATTTACTATATTTTGTTTATACATAGTATTTATACACATTTTTTCAATTTGTAGGCGTTCGTAGCAACGGGAACCAACATGCAACTGGTGTTTCAAGCGTGTCCAAACAACGGCTACCACATATCCAACAGAGATTGCGATTTCGACAAAGAACATGGAAAGGTAACAAATTCATGTTAGTGGTTTTAGCATTTAATGAAATTACGTGAAATAAGTATAGATTATATAGAATTAGTGATAATCACACGATCTACTTATTTAATAAATACTTTTTAAAATAAATTAACTATTTTAAAAAATTAAAGCGAGATTAATTTTTTTTACGTTTAGGTATCTGAAATATCCATTAAATTCTTAAACTATTACGTGAAGTGACGAACGTCCAGACTGCCGAACCGAACAGAGATAACGAGCCGAGCATTGGTCTCTGCGCATGCCCAAAGTGAGATGCGCAGGCGCACTTTAGACTGGGCATGCGCAGAGACCAATGCTCGGCTAGTTTCTTCTGTTCGGTACGGCAGTCTGGACGAGGCTTTAGACTTGGTGGTTAAATATAACATTAGTGACTTCCTCCTTTGCCCAATTGTGGGGACATAACGATTTTGTTAAATTTATTTCTCCTTTGTTAAAAATAAAATATATATATACTACATACAGTGTCTCCTCGGATTGAGTTCACGTGGGGAGAAAAGTTCTTTAAAATTAAAAGTTATTAAAGATTTTCAATTTGATCGGCAAATTTTTATTTTTCATAACCACTAAGTATACAAACAACACAATTCTTAATTAGTTATTAGGAAATAATACGTAACTAAAAAAAAAAAATCATAAATTAAATAAGCTCCAGAAAGAAGGAATTGTATATTATAACCTGTTAAAAATAAATAAGCCTGAGAAACTAGAAATTGTATATTATAACCTGTTAAAAAATAAATAAGCCTGATAAAGTAGGAATTTTATTTTATAACGTATATTAAAGAATAAATAAGCTTGAGTAAAAGCTGAACAGTGAAACTAAAACTTGTGTAAAAATATAATTTAAATAAAATTTTAAATAAATCTCATTTTTTGTTCTATTGATGTTGTACTAGATTTGAATAAGGATCAAATGGTAGTATGATTTTGTTGTATGAATAAATTATAGCATCTATGAATAGAATATTAATACAAATTAGGATGTAAAGGGTTTAACCAAGTCTACTAATCTGTTCACCTTCTTGATTGATTAGAGCGAAATAACATGTTGAAGGGTTCCTAATTGTAAAGACAGGTAGACTGAAGGAGGGTCTTTCGACTTTTTTTCAAAGTTACCGGAGCGAGATATCACCGAATTTTCCGCATTTTGGTGCAAGACATTTGTAGCCGGAGGCAGAGAGTCGTTAGGGGTCGACTAGAACACGAAGGGGGGTTGATTCTCTTGAATATGAATCAAAGAGGGAGGTTATAGGGGGGAGAGGGTGAGAGATGCCAGGACATAAAAATAGCTGTGGAGGGTTCGGGGAGCCGCGGAGCCCCCCCACAATGGCGGCCACCAAAATGGCGTCCATCGATCCGCGGCGGACCGCCTGCGGACTCGGCCTGCGGAACCAGAGCCGACCTATTCATTATTCAGCCTCTCCCTTTCTCTCCACGGCTGGGTGTTTACCATGGCAACGCTACTCCCGCGCAAATATTCTCCCGCACACTTCAACTTATAAACAACAAGAAAAGAAACAACAGCCTTATCCTTACACCTCTTTCCCTTCTTTTCGATAAAGACACCTCTCTTGAAAATTAAACTTCCCTCTCTACTTAAGAAGTCTGTTTTCCAAGATCACATTCTCATTTTTTCCGTACGACTCTTTGTTCTCTCCAATCCTTCTTGCAATACTTGCAACATGCTTATTTTATTCTAAGTGAAAGTATATCATTGTATACTAGAGGCACGTATTAAAACAGAATAATAAATATGTGACTCCCAACTCCAATTTTTATCTTACAAACCGAATGACAAACAACAAGCAAGCATTCTATTTTTTTTTCTTGTCTCTTTTGTCTTCTTCGACATCTTATTGTTCTTCTATTTATACATTGAATTCTACGTCACATTATAATTATTATAAAATGTTTTATAAAGAAATATTAAAATATACTCAAAACACAAAATGTCTATAAACATCAAAAGAATTAAATTATAAAAATAAATTATCGAACTATAATCTAAAAACCAATATGCGAATAGCCCACCTACTAAACAAAGTAGTATCTTTATCTTAATTAAGTGTCTTGAATATAGTATCTTAATCTTGTATATATTTAAGCTTCGAGCCACATCGGCTTGAAGGGCTTAAAATATCATATCTTCAACATTCAAGATTCTGAAAATAGTGTTCTAAAAGAGAAACTATAACCTTAAATATAAGACATTAAAAGTAAATACAATTCCGGTTCTATTTTTAACAAAGTTCTCATTAATAATACATAACCAAAACTAGCTTCTTAAATATTTTGCTATTCTTTACAAAAGAAAATGTTGCTGCTTACTAAAACCATGCAACGAAAATATTTTTCATCGAATTATTATTTTCCACTTCCAGGATGTACCTAGTTGGTTAGTAAAAAAAAAAAAAAAAAACTATTAAAAGCCCCCATACAAGATCTAACATTTTGCTCAAACCTTCTGTCGGGGAAATTTAGTTTAAAATCATGTTTGCGCAAACATCAAGCAGCCCCATACACGGTCAAACATTTTTTAATGTTTGACCGTGTATGGGGGCCTTAATAGTTTCGTTCCTGTCTGCCTGCGTCTGTTTCTCTGTACGGTTAATAACTTTTAATTTAAATCAAATTATAATTATTATTAACTACGGGAAACAGACAGAGAAAAACAAGCNGCCCGGAGGCCTACCCCGGCGCAGGAGCTTGTTTTTCTCTGTCTGTTTCCCGTAGTTAATAATAATTATAATTTGATTTAAATTAAAATTTAATCTTTCTGTAGTATAAATACTACCAAAATCGTAAAAATGAATTTCTGGTTAATAACTTATAAATTAAAAGATACAAAAACATATAACTATTATGAAGTATTACAAATATTTTTGACTTGCACGCACAGAAAGAACAAAGCCATTTCAAAGTTATCAACAGTTCAAAAATTTCGTTTTTCTAATTTTTTGAAGGAAAGAAACAATTTATTGTTCAATCAACAAATTAACATAAAAAAAAAAAATCAAGTGCTATATTAATTTAAATCAAGCGTTATATTAATTTAAATCAAGCGCTATATTAAATCACTCTCTATGTTAATTTTAATCAAGCGCAGGTATTTAAAGAGGTTTTATTTGTTTTCAAAAGTATTCTCTTTTCAGCCGAGTTTCTAGTTAATTTTTTTTTTTTTTTTTTTTTTTTTTTTTAAATGGGAGACATAAAAATGTTTTATTCTCCTAAAAGATCTTGTAGCTTCTGGTGTCGTTGGTTAGCTCGAAAGCAAAATTATATTTTACTTTGATTTTCCTTATAAATATTACTATTAATTTAAAATTTGTTGTAGATATTTAACATCGTAACATATACGTAATATGCTTTTGTTTTTTTATTAATTACTGTTTGAAATCTTCTTTACATATTATACTCATTTTAGTTGAGTATGTTAAAAAACACAATTTTAAAGTGCTAGAGAAATTCAATGATTGAAAACGAAAAGTTTTAACTTCTTTGTTAATTTCTAACTTCTTTGTTAAGTTTTAACTTGTTTATTATGTTGTTTAACTTTTTAGAACGTACTTTGAATGAATTAATCTATGAGGAAATGTTGATGAGATTCTTTAGTAGCGTTTCAAATTGAAAAATTTTATCTCTTGAATAATTTACATGCTGGCTGCTTGTAGAAGCGTGGAAATTGATTAACTAAAGGGATTTTTCATTTAGAAGTGGGAGCGTGTAATAACACAACGCAACCAGGAGGAGGGAGGTACACATGAAATCAAGATGGCGTCTGCAAGATTATTGGATATTAAGGGTGGAAATATAGTGAACCCTTGTATTACAGAGAAGGGTGAGGGATTGGTAATAGTAAATTATCGAAGGGGATGTATTAACGAATAGGGAGAGACTCGCAATAAGGGTGAATTCACCCTACCAAGGGTTGGTTCTTGACCAGCTTGGCCCATAGTTTTTTTCTTTAAAGAATCAACTATAGGAACCGTTTACAATTAATATTATATTATTATATATTTTATTATATATTATATTATATTATTATATTATATTATTTTATGAAAACGCGTGCAAAAATTTGTATGACTAACATCAAGCTAGAATTTTGTGTTTATTAATTTTTATTCCAAATTAATTTTTAGTAAATAGGTCAGAAAAACATATAGCCATTTTAGTAGCAAAATTGTAAATTTTTGTTTAAAGTTTCTAAAAAAAAAGTCTGAATTATCACCTACTCTTCTTTTCACGCATCTAATGTTTAAAACGATACCTTTTCATCCGTGAAAAAGCAATTAAACCGTAATCTCGTCTAAATTGATTGAGATTTGATTTCCCTTTGACCTTTTCCTTTCAACCTTTTAACCTAGTAAGTACCTTCAGAAGAGAAATTTAGTCAACGTTTTCGTAATAGAGCCTCAATTCTAAGTTGAAGCCTTCTCCAAACTTTCTGTACATCTCTTCCTAGAAGGCGATAACGACCTGAAAAAAATGTCTTTCTAAAAATGGTAACTATCAAAGAAAAGATTTTCTAGGGTTTCCTTGGTTTCCGTTCCTCTTAAATTCACGCTGCTTTGGGTTTTAATACAAGGAATCTTCCATCCTATTTGTGGCTAACCTAGCAATGTAAATAATGTTATCATTTGATGATTTATTAACTTTATATCAATAAATTCACTAGAAATTGTAAAAAAAAAATAATAATAATAATAACTAATAATAATAATAATAATAATAGTCATCTCTGTGAGATAGAAATACAGTCCTAATATAGATAACTTCTATACAACAAAAATCTCTTTATAACGAATTTATTTTTGTCCAACGAACTCTCTATATAAATGTGTTTCTATAGAACGAAAATATAATTTGTCTCCAGAAACAAAATTCATAGAAAATGGACAAGGATCTGACCAACTAACTTTCTGTAAATATATATATTAACGGTGTTTTTGCATTCCTTTATTTTCTTAGAAACATTTTTTAATTTTTAGGAGTTTCTTGCACTAGGACTAATAATTTGTGCTAATTCAAGCTCCATTAGTTTAAAATTCAATTAAAATAATCTTTGCACAGTACAGAGAAATCTCTTAGTTTAAAATTCATTTCGGACATTTTTAAAGCTCTTGACTTTTACAGCGTAATTTACTCAAATACATTTAGTTCAAAGCGTAGATAAACGACAGATGGAAGGGGGACAAAGAAGTTCAATCTTTTGACATTAGAAAAATTTAATATTTTAACTTTACGCAAAAAAAAAAAAACAAAAAAACTATAGATACACTTACTCCAAGTATGAAGACGTAGATGAAGCATTTCTGATAACAAAATTTCTATTCAGCGATTTTTTTTAAACATCAACTTAGTTGTATGAAAGTCCAACTATATTATAATTATTTTCAAAACTTCTTTTGTAGTTATGAAATTAGTTTTTTTAAATCATTCGTTTTTTTTTTACTTTTCCTCACTACCTATAGTAGGAAAAGTATTGTTTTTTTTTTGTAATATTAAAATTAAAAACAACAAAGCACATTTACTAAAAGAGAATTTAAACTGGTTACGAACAGGAGTGAAAGAGGAACGGATTTGTAAAATTAGAAGACGTAGGAGGGATGCTGTAATGATGGGCGGTATGGGGCGCGTGCTGGTACAGACAGTGATTCATTGTCCTATCCCTTGCTAACACCCCGTCATGTTCTATACAAGTTAGGAAACATATGCACCATATATAGGGGTATAAGAGAACATTAACTAAGCACTCAGTGATAAATGAACGTCAACACTTAACAACTTACTCCCATCTTACTTTCCTCNGTATCAAATGAAAGCTGCTGAAGAGTAGGACACAAATATATATATGCTTTTTCAAATTTTGCATTCCTTATAGGGGGAAAAAATCAAAATATACCGATCCACCTCTTATACATAGTACATAAATTTAATTAAAGTTCAGTAAAAGGGTCTAAAAATGAGTAGGTTTAAAATTAAATTTGGTCGCCCAAATTCGGACCAGTATAGATATTATTAATACATGGTGGTTGGCAAAAATACACACACATATATATATATATATATATATATATATATTAAACCATATGTGAGAGACACCAAGGGATGGGATGCTGTAATGATGGGCGGTATGGGGCGCGTGCTGGTACAGACAGTGATTCATTGTCCTATCCCTTGCTAACACCCCGTCATGTTCTATACAAGTTAGGAAACATATGCACCATATATAGGGGTATAAGAGAACATTAACTAAGCACTCAGTGATAAATGAACGTCAACACTTAACAACTTACTCCCATCTTACTTTCCTCCTATACATTGACTTTAATTAACATAACTGGGTATTAATTTCCCTTCTTCATAGTAGAGCATTTTGTATTTTTACTGTAAAAATTAATCTTGGATGAAGTCTAGACATAAAATTTTATGTAATACCAAATCTCACATGTAAAAGATAATTGTCCATTACATGGTTTTATCAATGTACAAATAAAATTTCAAAAAAAACCCACATTTTTAAGTGTGTATTAAAAAACACGGAAGGTTAAGTGAATTTGTTGATTAATAATTTGAAGATTTATTTGGAGATGTAAGTCTTAGTTGTAGAGAAAAAGTATTTTCTTATTCATCTCTATTTTCAGAATGTATATATCTATAGTTTCTATATTTTCTTATATATCAAATTTTCATTATATATATACTATAGGTATTTTCTTACCTATACATATAGGTATATCTACAGGTATTTTCTTTAATTCTAATTTATTGTTGTTGAAAAACATAAGAAGGTGATAAAGCTAAAATAGTTATTATTTTTCATAATATGTAATGTATAGATGTAAGTCACTAAAAATTGGTGCAAGGTCCATGTGGCCGAGTACTTACAGCAAAAACACAGACAGAAATTTGTTTAAAACATAAATGAAAAATTGAATTAAAAAAAAAATATAATAACGCGCGTCTTGGATCTTAACCAACAATTCAAATAGGAGGGCAAATATTAAATTTTAAATATAGAGGTATTATTTAACTTATAAAAAGTTTATAAGATAAATTTCAGCTCAGTCGGCAAAATAGTTATTTAGTGTTAAAATTTTTAAAAGTTTTAAAGTCGATATTTTTAAAATGGTGTCAGAATATCAAAACTAATTTCAGTAGAAGTGTCTGTTCTGTATAGAGGTAATTAGTGCAAATTTTAATCACAAATTATTTAGACTTTTAAAGAAATTTAAAAAATATATATATATTTTAAATTCAAATTTATGATTTTCCGCACGGCACAATAATATGTAAGGTGTAAGGGCTGATTTTTGTATCAAGTTTCAACTCTCTAGCTAACGTAAGATCTTTATTTGAACATTAAGCAAAAGTTGGGACTGCTTTAGATTGTTACTTCCCTTATAAAAAAAATGAAATACAGAAGGGAGTAACAATCTAAAGAAGGTGTTCGGAATGTTCTTCTTTTGACTGTTACTTCCCTTATAAAAACAAAATTATATTCCTTTGTGTCAAAGTACTTTGGAATAAACATCCCTTTGTCTTAATTGTTATTTAGTCTATTAGTCAGTAGTTAATATTATAAAAAAAAAAAAAAAAAAAAAACAGGGGAGTAACAATCTAAAGAAGTACCTAAATGTTTAAAGTTTAAAAGGGATAGGCTAGATAAAAATAAGTGGGTATAGAGAAGCTACATGGAGGCAACATAAGGTCAAACTAGAGGCCTGAGAGAGAAGCTCCAGGGTTTCTAGTTCCTAGGCTTGGGAATATTTGAACTTCCTATGTGAGCCAAGGTTATCTCTGTTCTCATACGCTTAACTATACATACCAGATTACAAAGTCATATTATCACTAAATATTGGCATTTATGAGACCCTAAACAATTCTCACACTCACACAAACACCTCCAATCTCATAATAATAACGTTAACTTGATATAAATACCGGACATATTAGCGTAAGTGATATAAAATAAAAATAAAAAACCTAGGTTTACTGATTAGATAAGATTTTATACTTTTGTTTAACATTTAATTAATAAAATATTTTTTTAAAATAGTATTATTTCATTTAAATATCAAAATTTTAAAAATCTGAGCAATTAGTGTGGCACATAGCTTCTTTTTAGGGTTTTGTAGATACTTCTCAAAACCCTTATGCCGAGGGTGATGTGTCCGTCCGTCCGTCGCTCTTTGGTTCATAGGGCCCGAACCGTTCAAGCGAAAGTGCTGAAATTTGGAACCCTGGTGCAACTTTTTGACCCAACCAGAGGAAAAATATACAGAAGTCCATAATTAGATTTGCGCATGCGCAATTCAAAAAAATGTGGTAAACTCAAAAATTTACATTTTTTT
>KZ651071.1:203680-224333 GCA_001010745.2 Gerris buenoi
TAAGTCCTATATATGATTTTCTTGATATGGTATAGGTCCAGAGTTGGGTGGGCATCGTCGGGCCCCTGATGAGTCGGTAGCGACGAAACGATGCAGGACATGGCGTTTTGCCGAGCCAACATCTTTGTGACGTTTGTCTGGTGTTGGAACAGTTCCTATGTGTCACGCTTGCGTGGCACATCCCTTGGTGTCTCTCACATATGGTTTAGCCTATTGCAGTGTGCAAACACGGTATTACATTGCTAATATATATATATATATATATATACACTAATGAGAAACTGATTTTTAACCAAAATATTTCTCTAGTTCTAGTTTGTTTTAGGTTTTGAGTTAAGTGTTTTAATATTTCTCTAGTGTTAGGGAAATTTTCTAATTTGTCAGAATTATTTCAATATTTTCGTTACTTTCAGGTCAAAACGGAAGCAAAAACAATAAAAGAGATAATTTAATAACAGAATATAATATTAAAAGTAATAAAAAAAAGTTTCTAATTAACGTTTATTGATATTGAAGTTCCATGTTTTAGAAACTACTAGTCCGATTTTAAGCAATTTGAATAGGATATGCGTTACCCTTGTTTTTCACTTTACATGCCTAAACCTTTTTTGTTTTACGGTTACATTATTAAAGCTTCTCACCACATTTTAATGAAAGTTATGCAACGTAACATAACATAGCAATAATAACATAGCTTTCTCTCGGTATTTTTTCTAGTAACATTCAAGCATTAAAATTTAATATCTAATTATTCTTTAATATATTCTACCCATCATTCTACATCATACACATCATTCTACCCATCATTCTACATCATACACATCATTCTACCCATCTAATGATTTTATGCAAAGAAGCTATGTGCCACGCTAATGGGAAGATGTTTTTAATTTTGATATATAAATTAAATATAATACTAATAAGGCACTAAGATATGAGGTCAATACCCTAACAAGTTTTTACGTAATATCCTTTAAATGTACAATAACTCCAAAACACGCAATATTTTTTCTATGGTACTGCTAAATTTGATTACAGAAATTTCAAATTTGTAGAAAGCTCCGTGAATTTCTAGGAATATCTTGAGTTTCATTCTTAATTTTTAGTTGATATCTGTGTAAGGGTTGATGCCCAATTAAGTCATGAATAGGTCGTAGAACAGGAGTGTTGTTTCAGTTAAATGATTGACGTCTGAAGGGAACGGTACGCGTGTCTCCTTTACAACTCAAAGGAGCGTGCCCTTGTCCTACGCCCTCAGTTCTACCTATTCAGCCCTTCACTACTACTTCAGTCTTACTACTCTATTTACATTAGCATTGCATTCATTTAGTCTGCTATGGAGGTGGACGTTTAACATACAACAAGATTTAGTCTGTTATCTGATTACCTACATCTTTTCAGCTCGTTTCTCCTATTCGAGTCTTTATATACTATTTGCATAACTTTATTATTATAGTCTGCTCGGTGGGTGTATAACTCAAAACTCGATTTGGTCTACTACTGCCTAATCTCAAAATAATATTTTTACTCAATGTATTGAAAAATAGTTATTTACGCACCAAAAGAGTTATAAGTAAGCTATTGTACCCTGAGTGATGAAGTTGATTCCTGAGGTGAAGCGAGGTGTAATTAATAAACTCAAAAAAGTGTTTATTAAAATACTCTTCAAATTAGTGTGGCACATGGTTATTTACTTTTTTTCGATTATCAGCTTAATCAGATTTATTTTTATCAATATATCGGAAAAAAACATTTCTCTAGGATATATTTCTAATGGATTCTATTTGTTATCAAACTAGTATGAACCTAATTCTGAATTATGGTGATCCCTTATTATTTGATATAAGAACTGTGTTCAGAAAAGGTCATATAGGGATATTAAAACAATCTCCTTTTACTACGTCCTGGCTATATTTCGACCTCCTCTTAGGTCATCTTCAAGCCTTATGTGATTACAAATGCAAATGATAGCTATGTTCATTCCAAGTCAAATTATGCAAACAAATGTCTCATAATCATTACTTCTTGTAATTCGTCATCGACTGCTCATTAGACAAATTTAAAACTTAATTAAATTACACATATCTCCTCATACATTTTAACAAAACAAATACTTAAAACACAAAATTAACCAAAAAACGGAAAAACGTTGTTATCACAGTTCAAATACTATCACAGTAGACTGTGATAGTATTTTAGTATTGATACGATTAGATATGTGTAATTTAATTAAGTTTTAAATTTGTCTAATGAGCAGTCGATGACGAATTACAAGAAGTAATGATTAGGAGACATTTGTTTGCATAATTTGACTTGGAATGAACATAGCTATCATTTGCATTTGTAATCACATAAGGCTTGAAGATGACCTAAGAGGAGGTCGAAATATAGCCAGGACGTAGTAAAAGGAGATTGTTTTAATATCCCTATATGACCTTTTCTGAACACAGTTCTTATATCTAGTATGAACCGTTTTTGATCATTTTTTTTTTAAGTTTTAATAGTTTTTAGGTAGTTACGCCCCCCCCCCCCTCCATATGTAATTAAAATTATTTCTCGATTTCTCCTTGCAGGAATGATTTTTCTGAACAAGTATGCCAAACTTTATTGAGTAGTTAAAGGTTTTCGCGTCAGCACCGACAACAGAATAACTTTAAAAAAAACTTTATGGGATTCAAAAACTTTAAAGCCAACAAAATCTTAAAATTGAATTTTCTTTTTACATATAAAACATAGTACATTATAAGAATGAGAAAATGCGTATTCCTTATATTTTCAGGTATTATCTGAGTGAGTTCAAATTTATTTAGGTTTACTTAAACAAACATATTTGCATTATATATATTTTTTTTCAACCCTATTTTCAAATCTATAAATAACTCCATTACTAACGGTTAATACGCTTGCCATACATCAAATACATTACCAGTATCAGTTTAAAAGTATTGTACCTAGTAGCCAGTCGTATTCACTTGGTACAATGGATTCCTAATATAGAAACATCTCTCCCCTATCTTGCACAGATAAACTGGTCGGCCATTTTATGAATACTTAATTCAGGGTTCGTCCCCCCTCTTTAACATAGACGCACTTTCCTTCTTTTCAATACTTTAACAGTAGCCATGCTTTATTGAAAGTATAGAATTTGATGTGATGGTCATTTATTTTAAAGGCGGGGGCCTAAAAGAAAACATTGTTATTAAATCTTACTAGTTGTGGTCTTTTAAGTATATCGCTAGTATTATTTTATTTAAACCATGCGACTAAACATAAATTAATAGACTGTCAATTGGTGTGGCACATAACTTCATCGCATCTTATCACGTACTTTATTGATTTTAGGCCATTTCATTTTCCAAGTTGTCTAATTTGTTTGCCTCCCCACGTTTTAAATCAGTAAAAATTATTTTGATTTTTTACATAAATTAATGTATCAATTTAGCGAAAGTTGACGAGCGCAGATGGTTCAAATTAATCTATGGGGCTTTCTGCGGGTCACTTTCGATAAACTATACAAGTTTTTTACAAATAATAAAGCTATAGGAGTAAATAAATGTATCTTTGTGCGCATGTGGAAGAGAAACAGATGAGTGCAGAAGGGTGAAACTTATATAAATCAAATTATAATTATTATTAACTAAGGGAAACAGACAGAGAAAAATAGACTCCAGCGCTGGGATTTGAGCCACGTGCCTCTGTATAGCGCTGTACCTACTGGAAATATAGATAGAGGCCCGTGGTTCAAATCCCGGCGCTGGAGTCTATTTTTCTCTTTCTGTTTCCCTTAGTTAATAATAATTATAATTTGATTTATATAAGTTTCACCCTTCTGCACTCATCTGTTTCTCTTCCACATGCGCACAAAGATACATTTATTTACTCCTATAGCTTTATTATTTGTAAAANATGTTTTGGGTCTTGATAAAGGGCTAGTTAGTTGCTTGTCTACTGGACGAAAAAAAAGCCCTTTTGTCTTTTCTCTTTGGGTACTAGTACGATTGGAAAAGAGAGAACGGACGAGGTGGTAAATAATGAATGTTGTCACCCTCGACATGGGAACAACAGAAATACAATAGGAAAAACTGCCGGGCCAGATCAGTACGTGTTTGTCGTTCCGATATAGCCTTGATTATCTAAAGCTCGTTAAGCCAGGCGCTTAGGGGGGCCTCCACTAGAGGCAATATCGGGGCTTCCCAGTTCCGTAATGAGACGAACTCAACTAATTGGCCTCTCTCCCAGCTTAGGCATATTGAAGCGTGAATAAAAGCAAAGCTGAAGTTGGGTGTTGTGGTATTATGACAGTGTTTTTAGCTCTGAATCCCAAGGCATAATCCTTGGTGAGATTGTTGTAAACCACAGACCGCTGGCTGGTAACCGCCGGGCTTGCCTGGAGCCTGGGGCTAACCACCGCGCTTCCTCTCACTTCTCTAACCTCCAACAACAACGACAACATCCTAATTATTATTTCTTTCTCATTGGCTTATCGTTACTGCGGTCTGCCACCAATCAAAACACGAGATTTTCATTTCTTTTCTTTTTTCAAATGGAAAATTATCTGGCCATTTTGATATTATAATACTTTAATTAATATTCTTATAATTTTTATTAGATAATATGTCATACATCATAAGAAGAATAAGTGAAACAGTTAAATAATTAACATTTAAATAAATACTTTAAATTTTTATGCATATATTGGTGGATGTATTGAATCTTTTTTATGATTAATAAATTAAAATGCAATATGATAAATAAAAACCGTTTGACTCTGACATCATAAATAAATCTAATACCAATAAATTTATACTTTTTTTCTCTTTGTAAAACACAAATGGTTAATAAAAACTAATCATCATCCTGTTGATATATACCAAAAGGTATGGTTGTAATATAAAACCTCGTCTGCCAAATAGTGTGGCACATCACGTCCTATTTCGAATACTTTAATGAATTTATGCTTCTACAACCAAGTTTAGTCAAATTCATTTCAAGAGCGCAAACGGTTGAAATTAATCTGCGGCTATGTGAGCTACTCTGAGCTACTTTTGACAAAAAATCCAAATTTTATAAAATCAGATTAAATACTTTTGAAGATAAAGGTCTGTTTTCTGTGGAATTTTTAAAAATCGGGGACACAAAATTTTCGTTCAGAAGAATGGACATTTTTAATTTTCCGATACCTTCGGTAAGCTCGAAAGCAAAGTACACGTTTGATTAGTAAAATTGGCTTATAATCTTACTACTTATTGTAAAAAGTTTAAGATTTTATAGGAAAATTCTTTGTAGGTGTTAATTAGAAGTCAATTCAATAAGCGTTAAATAAATTAAAATTAAATATACGTTTCAATTAAAAAGTGGAATGTAATAAAGGTTTGTGATGTTTATTGTTAAGGATAGTGTAAATTATAATTATTATGTTATTATAAAAAATAAAGCGATATGAATGACATCTTCACTTTAAAGAATGAAAAAAAAAAAAAACCCTGAAANATAAATAGTTAAAATTTATATGCATTTATTGATGGATGTATAGAATCTTTTTTATGATTAAAAAATTAAAATACGATGTGATACATAAAAACCTTTTGACTCTAACATCAAAAATGAATTGAATACCTATAAATTTATATTTTTTTCTCTTTGTAAAACACAAATGGTTAATAAAAACTAATCATCATCCTGTTGATATAAACCAAAAGGTATGGTTGTAATATAAAACCAATTCGGCCAATTAGTGTGGCACATCGCGTCCTATTTCGAATACTTTAATGAATTTATGCTTCTACAGCCTAATATAGTCAAATTTATTTCAAGATTGCAAACATTTGAAATTAATCTGCGGCTATGTGAGCTACTTTTGACAAAAATCAAAATTTTATAAAATCAGATTAATTACTTTTGAAGATACAGGTCTGTTTTATAGTGGAATTTTGAAAATCGGGGACATAAACATTTTCGTTCTGAAGGATGGACATTTTTAATACCTTCCGATACCTTCACTATGCTCGGAAGCAAAAAAATACACGTTTGATAAGTAAATTGACACATAAACTCACTTTCTATTGTAAAAAGTTTAAGATTTTATATTATATGGAACTTTAAGATTTGCAGAGAAGGTAAATTCTTCGTAGGTGTTAATTAGAAGTCAATTCAACGTAGGCGTTTAATAAATTAAAATCTACGTTCTAATTAAAAGTAATATTAATTAAAGGTTAGCAAATTATATTAATATGGATGATATAAATTTATGTTATTATAACATTAAAGGGATATGAACATCTTCACTTTTTTTTAAAACAAAAAAAGCCTGAAAGTAAAGCGGATTTGGCCAAAAAGGAAGGAAGTTAAACAAAAAATAAAAACCCAAACGGGGTGACTGTAGATGAAGCATCCCTATGTTTTGGGTCTTGATAAAGGGCTAGTTAGTTGCTTGTCTACTGGACGAAAAAAAAGCCCTTTTGTCTTTTCTCTTTGGGTACTAGTACGATTGGAAAAGAGAGAACGGACGAGGTGGTAAATAATGAATGTTGTCACCCTCGACATGGGAACAACAGAAATACAATAGGAAAAACTGCCGGGCCAGATCAGTACGTGTTTGTCGTTCCGATATAGCCTTGATTATCTAAAGCTCGTTAAGCCAGGCGCTTAGGGGGGCCTCCACTAGAGGCAATATCGGGGCTTCCCAGTTCCGTAATGAGACGAACTCAACTAATTGGCCTCTCTCCCACTCACTCCTAACTCTTTCATAATACCACTCTCTCTCTTGCTTCTCAGAACTCCTCTCTTTGTTCGTTTACTATCATTATTTGTCTGTCTCTTTTTTTTTAATTCCTTTTTTCTCCTTCTATAGTTTTTCCCCTTGAATGCTTTTGCTGTATGATCTATCTAATATCTTCCTTTTTTTCTAAATCAATCAAATTATTTTGTATTGATTCCTAATTAAGACTGTAAAATCATATTGTTTAAAGAAAAATACCTCGCAAACAACCAATTCAATACAAATCTACAAACCTATTCTGTTCTAGATATCGATTTCGATTCGCTGAGGTGAGATGTCTTATCTCTCATCGTATGGAACATATTCTCATATAGTTTTTAGGGAAAAAGAAAAAAAAAATGCTATCGAGCTTACCTAACGTAACGAAAGCTATGTGATCGTTCTGAATAACGAAAATATTTTAAGTCTCCGTTTTAAAAAAAATCCAAGACAGAAATTCGTCTCAGACACCAGGGAAAATTTTTGGTTCCGTGTCTGGTCTGTCTCAAAATATGCAAACTAATATATCTTAAAAATTACAGTCTAATTTTAATGAAATTAGTAAAGTAGGTAAAAATTAGCCCATTATTGGTCTTATAAAAGTTTTAACCTTCTGCGTTTAACCTTCTGCGCTTATTTTTTTCTCTTAAAATGACCGCAAATATATATTTTTTTTTTTAATTTATCAAATTTAAATTTTTTTATTGTAGATCACTTATGAAGCTCGAGTACCTGGTCGAAAAGCTCTGAAATTAAATAAATAATTTAATAAACCACACGACGGAACTTTCATTTGACTAAATTTTCTGCCTATTTTTTATAATAATAAGTCATTCATTTTAAAACTTACATTGATTTTCAACTCTAATCTCAATAATATAAGAAACATCATGTTTCCTTTAAATTTTGAACAAGGTCAAGGCTCGAAAGAAAAAATTAAATTTTTATCCTTTGTAAAATTCTTAATTATGTTTTGACCATATATTTATTAATGTATCCATAAATACAACAAATAAAATTTCCTATTTTCGTCTTTTTTTACAACTGTAAAGTATTTTTACTTTATTTAAATCATGTAATCTGTTTTTAGTATAATACGATACCTGTCTATTTTTAGTTAAATATTTATCTCTTTAAGACTTATCTTACTCTTTAATCTTACTTCCTTCTTAAAAATACTTTACCGTTCATCTCTTTTGGAAGAAGTATCTATAATGTGAAGAAGTATAAGTAAATCTCTTCTTTAAATCCAAATATTTGAGTTCCTTTTGACACCCTAGACTGAGCTTACTTAATCTTCTTATTGGTAGTTTATACCTGCTACTTTGGTATAGCTTTTACCACTAATATCATGTTCACATTTTCTAAAACTCCTTCCCTATCTACTTACAACTGTTTTTCGTTGAAAAATCTTTATTATATTATATATCCTTGCTGATCCCTACTAGAAATTAGAGTCAGACCTTTATTGATCAGCCATATTGATATTAGCCATATTTATATAATAAGTATATAGCATGTATATTAAATTAATTTAAACTATAATAATCCAGGAGATAGCGTGCAAGAAAGTGTGTGACTAACTTAAAGCTAGAATTTTGGGTACAAGTTATTCTTTTAGTTTCTTCTTTAGCTTGGCAATAGGCATTAAAAAAAAAAAAAAAAAAAAAAAAAAATGTTGGAAAGCGACCATGTCCCGCCTATTTTGGCGGACAATGTGTTTGTTTATGATCTTATGTACAAAATTAGTTAGTAGACCAAAAATCAAAATATTACTCCAAATGAAACTAATCAACTATCAAGTGCCAAACTAACCATCAACTTAATTTTTTATCTATACTAACTAATTTTTTAATCAGGATCATGAAAATCGCATCGTCCACCAAAATGGGCGGGACATCGCTCTTCGCCGGTTTGATTTTTTCAAATGCCTATTGGCAAGCTATGCCCCGCAGATAAACTTAGCCGACTATATTTTTAACTGGCACCATAAGATTAACTTGTATACAAAATTCGAGCTTGATGTTAGTCGGACACTTGTCTTGCACGCTATCTCCTGGACTATACAACTTTAATATCTTTAATATCTTTATTATTTTTTATATTATTTTTTATTTACTGGTATTATTTGGCGTTCACCTATTATTCTTATTCTATTGCGGAACTAAATGAAAGTAAGAATTCAAACAGATCGGTACCTTTAGGTCTTTACAAAATAGATTTACGCTTACGCAAGAAAATAAACACACACGTATGGCACACGACATCATTTTCATATGTTCTTGATTCTTTGACTTTAACCGGTACTTGTAAATAAAGAGTGTTTTTTCGACGAAAAAAAAAATACTTTTATCGCATCCGAAAGAACAAGACTTATTGTCTATGAACCCTTTCCCAATGCAATCCTTCTGTTTGTAATCCTTTATATTTTCAGATTAAGCGACATCACAGCTTAGAATTGTGATGTAGTTGCATAACCTTTCTACATATGCCTGAGCTTCAAGCATATAAAACACCCTCTGTTCATTCCTTTCCCTTACAAAAAAGCTCCAGAAATTAACGGAAGTTGACGTTAGCGTAGGTGGCCCTATTAACACTAGGTCCATTGTCTTTTGCTCCTACACATCTGCTCTTCAGGTGGTGTCGTAGTGAAATATTTTTTTTTAACTACCCTAATATTTAATCAGAGTATGAGTCTTTCTATTACCCTATCACATTTTTTTTCTTCCTAACTTAACTGTAATTAGAATACTTTACTAATTGAAGTTTAAATAATTAGATGTTTTTATACAATTTTAAATCACCCTCTATATACATTTGTTAACTAGTTTCAAATCTATTTATTATTTACACAAAAAGGGTAATGTGCCTAAAATCCTAGAACATCTAATACATAATCTAAACTAGAAGACAAGTTTGTTTTATGTTAGAATGTATATTCAATGTTTTAACTTAAAATGTAAAGCAGGTGGCCCTTTCAGTGGCTTAAACTTGCACTATTTGAAAGTTTTTTGAGAAATTTCTCCTATTTTCAACCTCCATGATCTCAAACCAGTTTAACCACTATCAAACTTCCACTCAAAGCCGAGTTAAATGTTATGGGAGAATATAACTTATTATTTGTTAAAAATATAGGACAATTTAACCAATTTAAATGATAAAACAGTTTAGCTCGTTAAACTATAATGATTGTGGGTACCCTTACATCTATATGTAGAAATTTGTTATATTATTTCGTTATTAACATTAGTATTGACTACTCTGTATTTTTAATTGTACTAAGATGAATTAAAATTTATTCATAAATATATTAATAAGGGTCCTTAGTGTTCTTTCTTTTTGAGGCTTTAAAAAAGAGCTATTCATAGATTTTTTTTGGTTTCACGTAGATGTTTGATCAAGAAAATAATAGTGCATTACGCGTCTAGTGCGGAGAGTAGCATTTTGCAGGCGAGTGTGGAGGTCTGCACCCGAGCGGCAGCGAGGGTAGTAAAACCACACGAGCAAAGCAAAATGCAGTTTTCGCATGAGATGCGTACCGTACTTTATCTACGATTGATAGATTTTAATAATAAATACAGAAAAAAATAATAAACTTCCTGTATGTAAGCTCGTATTTCTCTTTTGATAAAGATGACATTAATTCATTAGTTGTATTTTGTGCCGAATTAATTATTTCGGAAGNACTCTTTTGATAAAGATGACATTAATTCATTAGCTGCGACGACGCACCTAAAAATGATTTGTTATTGCTAAGCTGAGGCAACCACATTTATTCAAATAAAAATAAATACATATTGCTTTGATTTGTTGGTCTTTAAATAGATATAATAACTTATCTAAATAGATATCTATATTAATATATAATTAAGTCAGTTACAACGGTCTTATCGGCTCGTAATAATCTAACATAAAAATAAAAATATTAATATGATAATTATCAATAATTGTAAATTTCACAAAAAAAATTTTTTTATAAAAACACCCCTGAAGAAACATAAAAAAGAAAAGTAGTTACATTTTATTTTCAAATATTTATATTTTAATAAACATATTATTGGTTGGTTTGATAATATAAAATACAATCTTGTGTTGAGGTTTTTTTGAAGCCATGTACTAAATCTTAGTCCAGTATAAACCTTAATCATATCATACATACTTAAGTCTTTTCATATGAAGTCAGATTATATGTTGTATATAATGGTTACAAGATCTCTCTAAAACCAATTTTCAACCCAACTAACCGCACTTGTTAACATTTAAGCTCGTTTTTTAAGTTTTCAATTTTCCCTTCTCGTTGTGGACAGAGTCGTAAAAAAAGGGGTTAGTTATTCTCTAACAGGAGTTTTAGTCCTACCGATTTTCGTGATTACTACCGGAATAGAAAGGTACTTTTTTGTACTTCTTGTGGTATATACCAATGATTCCTCTAAAACTAATTCAAGATCCAGGTAGCATATCTGTGAACAAACACTAGCATGGACTCAGTCACGTACTTTATGAGGAAGCAGGGTTAGAGGTATTTTTCATGTCCAAGTCCGGTACTACTTAGCGTGCCCATTACATACTCGCTCCAAGGTCAGATTACCTCTAGAAGAGTATCTGTCTCCTTCTTAACTTGACGGTGATTCACAATTCTCCATCATTCAAGTATCTTTCGCCTACTCCAGGTCTACCAACCTCTGACAGACCTATATATTTTGTTTCCTCGGACGTCTCAATAAACTCAAGACTTCTAACATCTTCCAGATATATTTCTTAAAGGAGAATGCATCCATCACATGTCTTTCTCATCCTGTCGACTATACGTCTTATTAACACTGGTCGACGTAAATAAATCGACACCAGGATTCGGATTTTTAAAAACCCTAGAGCTAACCACTAATTTCGAAGTTTAATCTTATTATCACGTTAGCACGGGTTTTCTTAATGGTCTCTCTCCCTGTTCTCACCTTCGCGTGAGAAGACAGTGATAAACTTTCTATACTTAATTAATAATATCAAAGAGTAGAACTAACTCATTAATAATATATGAAGAACTGTTTCATTTTCATCATAAAATACCAACATTAATTAAAGTTGAGGCATTAACTAACACATAAAATATAATAAGTAGTAGTTATAAGTAATAACATAATATATCAAGCGTTAAATTATTTTATAAAGTTTTCACAAGAACATACTAGTTGTCTAGCGTTTTGAGTTTAAAAAATAGACAATAAACAATGAATCGTAAAAAATAATTTGTGTACTAATATCTGATAATTTTTTTTATCTGCGATTGTTACGAAATATAAACATTGTATGTCTGTTTAGATGCGTAGAAAGTGATTATTTACGTACTTGTATTCATTGCCTGAATATTCGTACTTACATTCATAATCTTGAAGAATTCCTCTTTTTTACCGCCCTAGGGCGTAAAAATGATGTTTTTATTAAAACACCCCAAAATACTTACCAAAAAGAAAACATAATTAAAGAGGGCAGAAACCAAATATGAAAAATTTAACTACTTTATTTATCATTATTAAATTGAAAAACTATTTACTTATTTGATCCTTATTTAAAAGTTTAAATATGAATGAATTTCCCCTTTATTTTTACCACACTTACCAAATTTATTAATGATATATAGATAATTTCTATATCATGATCAACATTATTTAAAGCATAAAACCTTGTTTTTATTCCACTAACAAATCGGAGCTTGCACAAGTATAATTATTTGGCAGTAGTGAACTGTAATGTTATGCTTGAAGTCCATATAATTAAACTTAATAAAACATCATGAATCATGGCTGAATTTTTAGAACGATTAATTAAGTTTTTTTATTAATATAATTCGCGTTATCACAGTCTTATTAAAAAGTTTTATAAATGAAGAGTGTTAATAGTCTTTGACGAATTGATATTCCATTATGTCTTGGCAACAAAAACATTTTAAGTACTGAGTGTCGGAGACAGTTGTTAATAACAAATCACTTGTAATATTGGCTTCAGAAAGGGTTGAACTGCAATGGAAAAAAGAAAGGGGTTAAAAGGCAGATGCGCAGTGTTACCAGTGTTAATAAATCGAGAACAAAAAAAAAAAATGTAACAAGGTAAAATAGGCAATTGTGCAGTGTTGTACGATTAGTGACGGAGGTAGAGGGGGATTTTCTTTACTCGAGAACTGCCCTTGGCTTAAAAAGATCGTTTGTAAAAAAAAATAGCCCTGAACTCACGAAGCAGATAAACTGCAAGTCTCCCTTCCCTTTTTTTATTTTATTAATGGGTAAAGGACCCAACCCTTTCTATTCCTCCGATTAGAAGTCTATAATGACGTCATCTGGTCTTGGTATAATGACGTCATCACGCCCTTAATGATTCTCCCTTCCCTGACTACAGGATCCTCTTAATTAAATTACCAGTACAAAAAGCACGCCCTTCGCTGTCTCTCTCTTTTCTGTTCCTCGGTGAGAAAAGACACAAATAAAATTTAAAAAAAGAAAAGAAAAAAAATATATTTAATAAACTACTTAAACCAGAATTACTTTATAGATTTACGAGTCCTTAGTCCCATGGCAACGGACTTAATTTTATATTTAGAAAAAAAATTAAAACTAAGGAAATTAATTTAGATGTTATTGTATCTATTTAAAGGCCAACAAATCAAAACAACCCTGTATTTTTTGGAATAAATGTGATTGTCTTAAATTGTGGTGCAATGTATTTTTCTTAATACAAATAAAATAATAATTATTCGAAATTAGGGTATTGATGTTTCCTTATTAATGGAAAACAATCGATTCTTTACTTTAAAGCCCCCATACACGGTCAAAATGTTTGCGCAAATATTTTGACCGTTTATGGGGGCTGTTTGATGTTTGACATCTATGGCATAAATTTGCCCGAAATCAGGCTTGCGCAAAATGTTTGATCGTCTATGGGGGCCTTTAGAATCAAGCTAAAATTGTTTGGCTTATTATTATTATTTAATAAGTTGATAAAAAAAATGTATTAATCGAAAAATATTACTGTAACTACTAACTACAAATGACTACACTGCATGTATAGTCATTCTCATTATAATTGTTCATGGCTGTTACATATGATACAAGGTGAATATTAAATTTTAATTAAGTTCAAAAATTATTTAGCTTCCTTAACTATATTTAGGATTATTATATTAAATTAAATAGGTGTAGTTCAATAACCAAACAACGTCACCTCACAAACAAATTGTAATTAAAACAATTGACTGGTTTCGGCTGTTCTAAAATGGCTGTTCTGTTTTCTTCAGATTATCTATCTAGAACTTACTGGATTGACTTCGAAAGTGTGTATTAGAACAGCCGAAACCGGTTTTACCGAAGCCGAAAATTGTTTCACTTATAATTTGTTTGTTTGGTTATTGATCTACTACACCTCTTTAATGATAAGTCGCTATCACACATACATTAGAGAAAAACTTGGTTGAGGATCTTAAATTAAATGAAAACATTAATGTTGTAGATAACAATAACCTTTATAGAGGGATACGTAATTATAATTTAATTAGATCAGAAGGGGGGGGGGCAGAGCATTCTCTAAAGTATAATGAAGAAGAAATGGTATTAATATTGTTAAAGATCAAATTTAAAAATTACTTACTTATACAATGATGTATTTAATGCTCCAGGTACGGTGGTATTAAATATTGAACCAAATTTTTATAAGAAGAGCTAACATTACAGGTGTTCTACTGGTGTAGAATATGACATTAAATTAATATTAATCAATGACAATAAGTGCATTTTTTTAATCATTATTAAAAAGTCAACATGTTTCTTTGTAGGCGAACATCGCTTCTCGAACAATTAATCATTTCTTTCTTCAATTGAACATTTGTCGTACGTTAACTCGTATTTTATCTAAAAGATTCATTCATTACATTACAATAGTTCGATTTTTATTTTTTCAACACCGGTTAAAAATCCTTTTTGTTGACTTATTGAGAGTTAAAGAGAACAATACGAAAAAAAAGGACTTTACGATTGTACTGGACATAAATGGGCGGGATTCGAGACGAGCAAAAGAACCCTTAAGGCACCTTTAAAAAATCCTCTGTTCGAGAGTGTTAAGTCATTCCAATCCAATAAAAAAAGGGGAGGAGGAATTTCTCTGTTGATATTGTTGTTACTATTTTGTGCTCTAATATAATTACTTGAAGGGGTGCAGGAGTACTTCGGTCTGGTCCAACTGTCAAAGTCAGAGTTGACGCCTTCCCGCTTCATTTGCCCTAGGAAGTTTTTCCCTAACCCTTTTTGAAGAGTTGCGACTTCATCTGCTGCCGCTACAAGCATTGTGTTGCCGTACCTCGCGCTAAAACTCACACGGACAATAGAACTGAAGGTACGACAATGAAGATTTATTAAGGGGGCGCGAACTGATTGTAATTCTTTTTTTTTTATTATTAAATTGGTCGTCACTAAGTTCAATAAGGATGGGTGTTGATGCGTTAAAAAATATAATAGACGTGATGAATTGGGAGAGCATAAAAGTTCTACAAGAAAGTTAGACTAATGTAATGCAGTAAAAGTAGCTATACTTAAAAAAATAATTCGTGTTACTAAATTAATTTTTTTTTTAAAATTATTAATTAAACTATGACTGAATTAATGCAATAATTCTCCTGCGTAGCTTAGTTGGTAGAGCGCTACACTGTGAATGTAGAGGCCCGTGGTTCAAGACCCGGCGCTAGAGTTTTTTTCTTGAGAGATTTTTCTCTGTCTCTCTCCCAGTGTTAATAATAATTATAATTGGATTTAAATTATAATTTTAACTTACTGTACTATAAATACTACCAAAAACTTTAAAATTGTGTAACATTTAATCATATCTAGTAGATACGTTTTTCCTTAAATTCTTCACATACTAATGTTCTTGAGTTATATTAAATACCGCATTTGCAGTGCATAATTTATTTAGTACTGTCAAGTACGGTTTCACAAAGAATATAAATATTGTTACAATATAAATTTCACAACGTCTATAAAGTGACCTTAAATTTAATAAAATATCCGTACTGTACTGAGTTCTTAATAATTACAAGATAAGAACTTTTTATATAATACGTTTTTAAATTTGTTGTTGATTAAATAAAAAATCATAAATTTGAAAACCGTTAAAATGAAGATTATGGGTCATGTAAAAAAAAAAAAAAAAAAAAAAAAAAAAACTTGCGGATTTTTTCTAACTCATAAAGTAAAATTTGCTGAAAACTTATTAAATTTTCCTGAAAGATGGCTGTAAGTATTAAAATAATGCATCGTTATCGTGTTCGGAGCTATTCTGAAAGTTTCAAATGTCTAGCTACTCAGGATGTTAGTTGAAATTCGATTACAAGATTTGTACTGGACAAACAAACAAACCAACAAGAAAGCAAGCTAATAAAAACGCAGTAAAAAATATCCGTATTAAGGAAGTCAAAATCTTTACCAAATACATACCACTTAACATATTAATAAATAATATAATTTCAAATATTTACCCATGTATAATTTATATACATAATTTATTTTTAAATATTTAACATGGTTACGGTTACTTATTCTAAATAAAGTATATATAAATATATTTATAAGGTTTTAAATGTTTAGTGTTTTAATATTATAAAAATAATTTATATTGTATAATATTTTATCAATCTTATTTCGTTTAGTATAAATTATAATGACGTTATTTTTATCTTGAAATAATGTCTCCATCCTTCGTCCACGACCGCAAGATTATCGCCTTAACCGCAATGATTGTGAATTTATGCTCCACTGTAAAAATAATATTATATTTTCCTTTAAATAATTAAAAAAAAAACATTGATTTTTTTACGAAATAAATACGAGTAATAAGAAATTTAATCTTGCATGAAATGACATAGTTTTTTTTTTTTTAATATAGATTAAAATTTTTGTATATAACTAATTTAGGGCTGAGTGTCAAGTAAATATAAAAATTAAAAATATTAAGTTGTTAATTTAAAAAAAGAAAAATAACCTTTAGCGCAAAAATGTTTGCACTAAAATGTATGTATTGTAAACTTTCAATTAACATACTCATAATATATTGTTTATTATGTATATGTAATAAAACAAAATAGTTGTATCCACACCTCTATGAAATCAAGTGATTACTTTTCGGGGATTTATGATATATTGATGAAGAAGATAATGTTTAATTTATATTTTTATCGTTAGATTGTGACTCCCTTATGTTTTTTTTTAAATATAAATGACTGACCAAATAACTATTAAGACAAAGGGATATTCAGCCCAATGCTCATTGCACTTTGGGCTTAATGCAAAGGAATATCACACTTCTGTTTTTATAACGGGAGAAACAGTTTAAAGAAGATCATTTCGTACTCCTTCTTTAGTTTGTTACTCCCTTCTGTTTCTTTATTGTAAGGGAAGTAACAGACTAAAGAGGAGCCTTTTTATCTTTATAAGTTTTCACTGTTAAAAGCAAATTTATCATTCATTACTGTAGACGTAAAATATTCTTTCATATAAAGCCTAGTCCAGACTGCCGAACCGAACAGAGTAAACGAGCCGAACATTGGACTCTGCGATGCGCAGGCGCACTTTAGACTGAGCATGCGCAGACACCAATGCTCGGCTCGTTTTCTCTGTTCTGTTTGGCAGTCTGGACGAGGCTTATAAGACGTGTTATTCAACAAATAATCTGGGTTGTTAGGATGACGAGCTGTCATTATAACAACCTGTTATGTAAGCCTTCGTACCAAATATTATATCAACAAGTTCTAAAAAAAAACAACACATGTTCTTCTTAAGCTATCTTTGAAATTCGTTGCTGAGATTCATTTTTTGATCTTTAAAAGAAACAGTTCTTCAGGATGCGGGTCCTTATTACCCAAGCGTTTCGGTTGGAGGGGCGAGAACGAGGGCCGTACGCTTAAGTGGCATTAAGTGCTTTAAGTGGCAGTCAAGTGCTGAAGAAAGACAATGGCGTCTGTTCATTGGCTCTTAAAAAAGAAAAAAGAATAAGAGAAAACAATGGTGTGACACCCTTATGTGAATGTTGTTTCTTTTGGGTTGGGCAAATGAGCTGCGTGTCTGAGTCTTACAACTCGTAAAAGACAATGCATTTGTTAGTGTTTAGGCATTAGGTCTTTTCGTCATTCTGTCAGTCTAGTCATATACACGTTCATATTCTAACACCTCATGCAACTGTTTTAAATAATCACTACATAACCTAGATTATACTGTGTATTACCAAAGTAAAACCATCAGTAAAAGTAGTATATATGTCTTCCTATTCGAACATTTCCTTTTGCATAATCAGAAATTGTGGTTTTAAGGATATATCCGTAAGAACTTTATAAATAAAATTCAAAAAATAAACTTTATAAATAAAACCATACGATCCACTACGTATTTCGATCCATAGCGTCTTTTTACGTATTTGAAACCATGCCTCTTTAATATAAACATTACCACTTTTACGAAAAGCCAAATTAAAACTTATTGTATTTGCTATAATAATTTATAATTTCCAAAAATGTCTGCCAAGACAGATTTGCTGAAATTTGATTCACACGAAGAGAAATAGGGGCAGAGTAAAAAAAAAAAAAAAAAAAAAAGAACAGGAAATTGAGCTCAGACCTACTTTCTGAAGTTAAAAAGTTTATACTTGTAAAAGGATTTTTTTTAAAAAGGATGTAATCCTATATATATCCTAATATATATTATGAAATCTCGATTAAGTACAATGACAAATTAAATTAAACAAATGCATACATTAAAAAACCACACTCCTTAGCGAAATACGGGAATCCAGTTATTGTTAATAAAAAATCGGTTTCAACGATATAAATTAAATCTGCTCATCAGATTCTTAATGATATTTTTTAAAATCTCCGTCTAAAAAAAAATAACTTTGTATTAAAGAAATGTATTGTAATCACGAGAATGAACCTCAATATTACCAAAAGGCTACATTTACCTCATTTACATTTATTTTACAGAAAACACATAATTTGTGAAAATCATTATAAGAATGTCGTTTATTATGATGTTCTTTTGTTGTGATTAAATCGTTTTTTTATAACTAGACGAATGTGAAAGGGATGGTTACAATCCTAAAGCCCGAAGGTGCAATGAGTAATATAATTTGTAAAAAAAGTAGTTTTTANTACATGTAATCATACAACACGTCAATTATTATTGTTCGTCTTTTAATTGCTTGTCTATTGAGTTATTAAAAATATCAATTACAGCACACTTAAACCAATTATATAAATGTTTCAGTTTTCTACAATATTGACTATTAGTTATTATTGTTCTGAGTAGTTAGTGCTCATATGACTAGCCAATTTTCTATTCATTAGAGAAAAGGAAATGTTTCTTCTCTATTATTTACATGAAAATTTGAATACACAGACATTTATTGTAATTTTCTATAATAAGTTAAAACGTATTCATATTAGTTTAGATAAATAATTCGTTTTCCTAATAATTTTTATATATCTATATAAAGATATATAAGGGATGGTTACAATCCTAAAGCCCGAAGGTGCAATGAGTAATATAATTTGTAAAAAAAGTAGTTTTTATTTAATTAATTAAAGAAAACCAAATAACTCTTAAAAGGCCAAATTTTAAGAGTCTAACGTAAAATTAAGCTATAAAATCAATAAATAAATAAGTTTTGAGCCTCGTCCAGGCTGCTGAACCGAACAGAGTAAACGAGCCGAGCATGCTCTCTGTCTAAAGTCTCTGCGCATGCTAAGTCTAAAGTGCGCCTGCGCATCTCAGACTGGGCATGCGCAAAGACCAATGCTCGGCTCGTTTCCTATGTTCGGTTCGGTAGTCTGAACGATACGAGGCTTAAATCAAAATGACAAGATAGAAATAAAATAAAGGACTGTACACATAATTTGTGAAAATCATTATAAGAATGTCGTTTATTATGATGTTCTTTTGTTGTGATTAAATCGTTTTTTTATAACTAGACGAATGTGAAAGGGATGGTTACAATCCTGAAGCCCGAAGGTGCAATGAGTAATATAATTTGTAAAAAAAAGTAGTTTTTATTTAATTAATTAAAGAAAACCAAATAACTCTTAAAAGGTCAAATTTTAAGAGTCTAACGATGAATTAAGCTATAAAATCAATAAATAAATAAAAGTTTTGAGCCTCGTCCAGGCTGCCGAACCGAACAGAGTAAACGAGCCGAGCATGCTCTCTGTCTAAAGTCTCTGCGCAAGCTCAGTCTAAAGTGCGCCTGCGCATCTCAGACTGGCCATGCGCAGAGACCAATGCTCGGCTCGTTTTCTATGTTCGGTTCGGTAGTCTGAACGATACGAGGCTTAAATCAAAATGACAAGATAGAAATAAAATAAAGGACTGTAATTATAAAAAAAGAAAATATAATAAGAGATAAAACCAGTTTATTAATGATGTAACATTAGGAACCTAACCTACTTACATATAAATGTTACCTATTAAGCCTTAATAGTAAAGTTTTGTTAACATTTTATAATACTTAATTCTATCCCCAAAGTAAAAGTACGACGCTATAAAGGCGGGTTAAAAGAAGAACCCCTCTGTACTTTGTACTTTGTACCTTTGATTAAGCGGTGGTTGATTTGTGACGCTTGTCTTTTTAGTAACCCCTTCTAGGGATGACTCTTTTGAAAAAAAAAAAAAAAAAAATCTGTACCCTGTTACACATTAGTCTCGCACGTCTTTTTTTACATTTGTTATTTACTAAGACAAATCGAGTAGGTTTTTTTTTTTTTTAAGAGTATGTTTGAGAGCATAAAAGTTCTACAAGAAAGTTAGACTAATGTAATGCAGTAAAAGTAGCTATACTTAAAAAAATAATTCGTGTTACTAAATTAATTTTTTTTTTTAA
>KZ651071.1:224865-250497 GCA_001010745.2 Gerris buenoi
TTTTAAAAAAAAAAAAAAAAAAAAAATCTGTACCCTGTTACACATTAGTCTCGCACGTCTTTTTTTACATTTGTTATTTACTAAGACAAATCGAGTAGGTTTTTTTTTTGTTTTTTTAAGAGTATGTTTTTTTTATTTTATTTTTTTTTAGAGTATGTTTTTTTGTTTAAAGTAGTTTAGAGGTTTTTGCGTGTTGCCTAAACTATTAACGGGGTACTCGCTGAGACAAAAGGAGATCTGCAGTTCGAAAAAAAATAACCGCAAAAAAACTTTTTTTTTTAAAAAAAAAAAAAAAAAAAGGTCACTAACAGCATCTATATAATAAAAAAGACACCTGATGTAAAAAAAAAGGACCTGCGACAGTTATTTCTTTTGTCTTTTAAATATTTCTTTGTTGAAAGCAATTTAAAGTTGGAATATGAGTTTAAAACACCGCAAAAACTAAGCCTTTTCCCACGCGCGGTTCTTTTATAATATTTAAAACTGTTAAAGAAAACAATTTGTTAACTTTTTGATCACGCCCTCTAATTAGTTTTTTTTTTTTTTCGTTAAAGCATCAGGTTATTTAATATTATATTCAAATATACAAGAGGTGCAAACGAACAATTAACATAATAAAGTTTTTTTTTTTAGTAATAACTTAACTGCCGCATATAACCATCCAAGGTTTAAATATTGTGTTGTTACAAATAAGAAGATATGACCCTAACTTTGTTAAGTAAGCTAAGATCAATTTGATTACCGGTTTATTACTAAAAAAAAAAAATTAAAAATAATCTGCCAATAATGTGGCACATAGCTTCCTCGAGTTTTTAATAATAACGTACTTAAATAATTTTATACTATTACAAACCATTATTGCCTTCTTTATTTAAAATTTTTTCCCACCTTTTATTTTATATCTGTGGAAATAAATGTTTTTTTTTAGATTTTTTAAATGAATAGACGTATAAATTGAGCAAAATTTATAGAGTCCAGGTTTAAATTAATACATGGGACCATCTTGCAAAGTTCAACATGTATATTCAAATTACTAAACAATAAAGGTGCAAAATAAGTATTATAAACCCATGCTTTGTGCTCATGTGGCAAATGAGTGAAAAAGGTTAAAACTTATATGGTAGCACCCTAGGCTAATTATGACCTATCATCTAAATTACATTAAAAACGGGTCAGTAGTTTTTTAAAGATGTGTTGGTTCGCAAAAATACACGGGACTCAAAATATAAAGAGCGCAAGTGAAATTAATCTAGAATATTTGCGGGCTACTTTTAACAAACCATCCAAATTTCATTAAAAACAGATAGGTACCTACTTTTGAAGATTATAGGTGTAAATAAATGTATTTTTTTGCGCATGTGAAAGAGAAACAAATGATCGCAGAAGGTTGAAACATATAATATGGGGAAGACAACGGGCTGATAATGATTCACCAACAAAATTTCATTAAGGCTGCTTCGCTTAAAATTGATCATAAAACAAGCATACATTTATATTTTAGCATTTTAATTTGTAAAATATTCTACGAGTACATATTTAAAAAGTACATTTTTTTATTACTTTTAATTAAAAAACGAAAAGATTTTTTTTTCTGTTAAACAATGGTTTGTTTTTTAGAGGAAAGAAGAATCAGTAATTTACAGAAATATGAGTGAATCAGTACGACGATGTTATAGAACATAGAATACATGTAATCATACAACACGTCAATTATTATTGTTCGTCTTTTAATTGCTTGTCTATTGAGTTATTAAAAATATCAATTACAGCACACTTAAACCAATTATATAAATGTTTCAGTTTTCTACAATATTGACTATTAGTTATTATTGTTCTGAGTAGTTAGTGCTCATATGACTAGCCAATTTTCTATTCATTAGAGAAAAGGAAATGTTTCTTCTCTATTATTTACATGAAAATTTGAATACACAGACATTTATTGTAATTTTCTATAATAAGTTAAAACGTATTCATATTAGTTTAGATAAATAATTCGTTTTCCTAATAATTTTTATATATCTATATAAAGATATATTGTTATACATCTATAACAATTCTTATATTATCAATAATAATAATAATTATATATCTATAATAATAATGATAAGTTCACACTTTTATAAATTGTTTTCCCCTTTATGGACAAAACAGAGGGGAGTAACAATCTAAAGAAGGTGTACGGAATGTTCTTCTTTAGACTGTTACTCCCCTTATAAAAACAGAAGTGTGCGATTTCCGTTGTCCCTAAGTATACATAAGACATCCATTACAATAGACTAAACATACCTTTTTCTTAATTGTTATTTAGTCTTATCTAAGTAATTAATAGTCTAAAAAAAAACATAGAAGGGTAACAATCTAAAGAAGTACCAATAAATATATATCCAAAATAATAATAATTATTATTCCTTATCCACTTATTTCGTTCTTTCATTACAACTAAATAATATTTTTTTGAAAGTTGAATTTTTGTTTTTTAGTAGATATACCTAGATCTTATATTCAGAGGTCCTAATTCATTTACAACAAAAATTCTTATTTAGACAAATATTTAATTACTAAATTAACAACAGACCTATTAAATTGTAAATTTAAAAAAATTGATAGTATTTTGAACGGTAGATACTCTATATTTGAACAAAAGTTGTATTTATTTCTGTTTTAAGCTATTCTGATTGTGAGCGTCTAATATAAATACCTACTTTAAATTTTGGATTATATACACACATAATTATATATGCACTGTTAATATATATACATAAGAGTAAAATATTTATGTTATGCAACTTAATTATTAGATGCTTCACGACTAAAAAGGATAAAATGATAAAAATTTGTTTTCGCACTATCGTGTTTTGATTGGTCGACTAAAACCTTTTTTTATGGATTGTTTTTTATCACAATGTCTCATTTAATTTTGTGTTTATTTTAATGTAGGAAGAGTAATTAATTCGGTAGATAAAGTTTCTGTTTTTATTCTTAATTGAGAAGGCGGAGAAAGGGTGGGTGCCCACCCACCCTTTCTCCGCCCAGACGAGTGTCCCGGTTTTGTATCGCGAGAAGTATTCGGGGAGGGTCTCAAGTTAATTTGTTTATTGGACTTTTAATCCGTCCGTAATTTCTCCGGGAGTCAGTTTACAGCTGGCCGGGGTGAAGGCTGTCCCAAGCCGAAGGAAGCAGTTAAAGCTGGTAATTGAGTCGCTTAATGAGATTTCTTCAGTGAAAAGGGAGTAAAAGACCTCGTCGGAACCTAATTCCATCCCTCTTATAGTTACACTTACCTTTTGTGGAGAAAAGATTTGTGTCGAGGATTTTTGGAAAAGCCGACATTGTGCGAGAAGTGTTGTTTATTTGGACGGTACGCTATAAAAGTTTTAAAGGGATATTTTCGAGAGGTTAGAGAGAAAGGTCTAGGAATCGGTAGCTAAGTGTCAAAATGTCAACAAGTCCTGATGGAAAGTCACGTAGTGGACACAATAGATATGTAACAAAAGGTCCATCTGGATCTCCACGCCTGTGTACCAGGTCTAAACCCCCCGAGGCCCTAATTTGACGCTCGTGTACTCGGACTCCCCCCTCTATAACGAGTCTATAGGTTTTGACTGAAATACACAAAAAAAACTTTTTTCTCTCTTTTATTCTTTAACTTCGCTCCCGGAAACACGCAACTCGGTCCAAAAATATGCCGGGCATTTTCGTTTGATCGATGCCCCCTCTATATCTCGTTATTCAAAAACTTTCATAACACAAAGGGATCTGTATACAATAATACTGAATAACAAAAAAAGATGAATTGTTAAGTCCTCTCTATACTGTATAGAATCACTCGAAAAAATCCTAATAATTCCGTTTTTTTTCTCCCCCGTGCAGAAACTGGATATCCGATATATCTCGTATACTGACACCCATGCAAAGTCAACTAGGTGGAAAACTTGATCCCGACACGGAACCCCGTCTTTACGTCTTACTATTCCCTATTACTGCAAGTCTTACTCCTGTACGGTACAGTTAACTCATTATCATACCGTAATACTTTAAGCGTTTCCGGAACCAATCCACAACATCTCAAGGTTGTGTTTGTACATTGTACTTAGTGTATCTTTAAGCTAATTTTATGTTATTCGTTGTATTAAATTATCTAAAAATCAAAATTTCACTTTTATAACTAGAATATATTGTAAGCATTATAATGATGAAATCATTTACTTATACAATTATTGTCATTTGTAACGATAAATATTTATAATAACAGTCATGCGTTTGTTCCCATTCACTTTTATATAGAAGAGAATAAAAAGTTCATGTTATGAAACAGTAGTACATAATTATACTACAATTACATTTTTTTTTTTTTTTTTTTGTTCAATTAATGTTATTGCATATTATTTAATTGAAGAGTACTATGTACTACGTATTGTGCGTAATATGAGTGTGTATATAAACTATATACTCGTGAATTCATTAACTAAACTAATGTATATTTTATGTTCATTATTTTAGCTTGTTCTTTGTTGTTGTCCACGGATTGAGTGCTCGAGCACGAGGGTTATTATAGTATAAATAACAAAACATTTATTGGAGTAGAAATTTGAGCCTCTGAGCATCAGTCCTGCTTGGTTTTAAACTTTAAACCAAGAAGTTTTCAAAAATTAGTACAATTAATTAATGTAGTCTACTGGGTGTTGTTACAATGCATTTTCAAAAATTGTCAATAGTAAATTACTTTTGTTTTTAAAAGTATCAATTATACTTAAAAAATACGCACTGAGCGATATGAATTTGTTGGTGAGAGCACATTCGAATACCTATATATTATTTGTTTATTAATGATTATTATATTAATTACGTTTTTCTTCTAATAGATAATTAAGAATTAGAACTTAATTGTTTTAAAAGAAAAAAAGTTGGGCGCTCAAATTAAAAGTTGACAATTTATCATAACCTTTTTAATTAAATATTTTTTTGATTTTTAAAAAATACATACATATACATACTACTATTGTCATGAGTAATGTATTATACTCATGACAATATTTGAAATTTATTAAAATTCGTCGTCACACCACTCTGTAAATTAATTATTTGAACCATTTTTTTAATATTAACTCCTTAGTTTAAGACCAATCAGGACTGATGCTCAGTTTTCAAAATTCAACTCTATTTTTTTTGTAATTTATATTACCCCACATACACGCACACTTAATCCGTGGACAACACTATATTATAAGAAAAATATATAATTAACTATAAATATACATAGTTAAGAAGAGATAAAGGTTAGGTAAAACTGCAGTTATCAAGCCACCTTAGGAGAAGAGGTAAAATGTATTAATTATAGCTTTCATTTTATTAAGCTATATATTTCATTATATTAAGCTATATTATAAGCTTTCAAATGAACAAGTCTTAAAAATAAACTGTTTTGATAAAGGGATATAATCTCTTAAGTGTACAAACCAAGCGAAATTATACTACCAAGTGTTTCTTTGCCAAAGATTATTATGTGAAAGAGATGTCACTAATACTTTATTTTAAGATTTAAACAATTGGAATACATTTAGATCTTATCGAATAGAGTTGAAAAGTATTTATTTTCTTTTGGATAGATATATTTTACTTTGTATATTAGGTTGAGAAACGAGGGTCCGAAGATGTAATTAGTATCTAACAATAGGTTAATAGCTGGCTTTACGATGCCCCGCCGCCCCGCGCCATGTGTCCCGATACACAACAAGTTAATGGCCCAGTTAAAAACATTTTGTTTGAAACGACTGCATCCTGTTATTAGTACTTTCGGGAGGCCTCTATTGGCAGTCAAAGACAAACAAACAGACGGTAAAACTAACTAAACGTTTAGAACTGTCAGTCTTTATGGCTTCATCATAAAAAAAAAAACAGAATTCGTTTTAAAAAAAAAAGTTACAACCAATCAAACATACGGTGAATGTAAAATGAGTAAAAAAAAAAACATATATATAAATTTAAAAGACATTTCTGATATTAATTTTTCTTCTATGTTAATAATTAAAAAGAGAACTTTAGATGTTTCAATTAAATAAAAAAAAAACCTTTACTAATAGTAGGTATATTATACTCGAAAAAAGTTCTGTTCTTACATATGTGCTTTTTTAACTTTAAAAAAATTAATATAAACTAACAATATAATACCCATTTAAATGAACCAATCTAAGTTATATTACATGAAGGTACTCTTACTTAAATTATTTTTTTAAAAAAGCGAACAATATTTTTGGACATTACTAGTATTTATTAATTAAATATGGTGTTAATTATTGTACATATCATGATCTATAAAAGTAGATATGACTTATATTTATAGTTTATTAATTATTGTCTTTGTTTTATTATGCGAGAAATATTGATGGTAAATTGGACCTAATTGACTTTAAGGACAATAAAATGAATGGATTTAATTGTTTTATTTATCTATTAGATCAAAAGTAAGATATATTTTTGTACAAAAAGAAAAAAAAATGTATATAAATATTTTCTTAAATGTCCTTTAATGAAGGAAATAAAAGTTTTTAGTGTTTATTTTTCACAAAAGAGAACCTTTAAATAAATATAGATCAAAGATGAATTTTATGATCCTTTAGTGAATACTCAGATGCAGTATGTTAAAATTGATGACCTTAAATTCTATCAAATTCCTCTAGTTCGATTAGTTTAGGAAACAAATACTAGTACACGTTAAGTAGGTATATAGATACAGGGTTCCAATTAACAACCCTGAAAATGGTAAAGATCTCATTTCCTGATTTTACTTTCTCATATTACATAGTTTACCTTCTCATAATTCGTATATAAGTATTGTGATGACGCTTTCAATTTTAACATTTTTGAATGGTTTAACACGTTTTGTGGTCCCCTGAGTAAAAAAGGTATTTTAATGAAATTGGTCGTCTAGATACATCATACCCCAAGGTGAAATCGAGATTGAATTTTAGCTCTTAAATTTATGGGCGCTTCCCCCTCAAAAATTTCAACAAAAAAATTCAAAATCTCGAAAACAATTTCGACGATTTTTATTAACAAAATCTAAAATGTAGTACATTTAATTAAGAAGCTTTACCCTCGAGAATATTTTCGGAGATAAAGATGAAAATAAATCTATTTTAAAAAACTAAACAACCGCCTATTAAACACATTTAAAAAATGTTTCAAAATACAATTAAATGTGATATTATGGATTATAAATAGAATGATTTGGATCATGGAGGCAGGAAAATAGATAAGAAATAGTTATTTATGTAACTAAGCAGCAAAATGGAATTTTACTGACGAGTTATTAGATTAGCCTCCGACCTGAAGGCGAGGATAGGCTACGATAATTAACTGCCGAGGCGAAGCCGAGGCAGGTAATTTACCTATTTGACTGCCGAGGTGAAGCCGAGGCAGGCAATGAATAAACGAGGCAGAAATGTTTCCTTTGCTGCCTTGTTGCATACAATATTTTATCTACTTGCGGAAGAAAAATGAAACTGCTAAAATGTTATCTTTATTAATATACCATAGCTAATAGTTAATAACTATATGTCTTATTGTCATATTAATAAAGATAATAAATGTATTAACTAAAATTAATGTTCAAATAAGAAACTTGGGAATAATAACAATAAGTAAAAAGCAAACTGAATCTATAACAACAAAATACAAAACACACGTTTATAGCACACATCACTTCTGAATGAATAATGCACGCAATATAATATATTTATTTATATTTTTACTAACAAATTACTAAAAGAATTAAAAATATCTTCTATTGCTTAAAAGAAAAGACGTAACTAGGATAAATCAAGAAAAGTAGCTAGTCTAATCTAGAATGACTTCAATAATAAAAATAATATGGATGTTCAATGTTTACATGACGCTGCAGTGTGGCCAGTGACTCCGCTATTTTTTTAATTAAAGATCTACTAATCATTGAACTTATTTAACAGAATTAACAAATATAAACAAATTATTTTATAATTAAATCGTTTATTTATTAAATATTACATATTAAACTATAATATATGATGTTATAAGATAGAGATAATAGTATAAACTTTTCTTGCCAAAATAAGAGATTATGACACGCAGTGGTAAACACTGTTACTTTCTCTGCCTAGGCGGACAAATATTTGTCTGCCTAGGCAGAGAAAGTATTTTCCTGACTGTTTTAACTACTTTCCTGCCTGTTTTTATAATGTTTTAATGACAAATCAGCGAAATAGTACTTTCCAGCCTAAAAACAGTTAAGTAATGTTTAATTTTGCTGCCGCGAGTAGATAAAATATATATATTATTCCGTGGTTGTGATTGGGAAGCTTTTTTTGAATTTTTAATTGAAAATAAAACTACATATGTACCTACTGCCTACTCTTTTTTAAATGGGATAAAATATCTAATTATCAAATAATTACATAATAATCAGATTGGTAATGTTACTTATCATATGTTAAATAGGTTATCTAATCTAATAAACTGTCAAATAGTGCTTGTTTAAGCCACTTAAAGCGCCACCTGCTTAATATTTTATTTAACTTATAACTCGTCTTTTAGTCAATGGTCCCTCAAAAATCTTAACATATAACTCGTTAAACAAAGATGAGTGCACCTAATATCTATGTCAGAAAGTTTTATTCGATTTATAATAATTAGAAATATTTACCTTTATTTCTAAATTTCTAATTATAGAAATGCCTAAAAAAATAAATTGTTCCTTGAGAGTTGGAACTATAAATTTTAAGGTCCTCTATCCCTAAAATGATTGTCTTTGAGTTCATTATATTTTACAGCTCTGTTATTTTTGTTTTGCCGTGCCGCAAGGTTATAAGGTGCATATGAGGAACTTGATGGAAAATATGGCGGTCTAGAAACAGAATGTTTCACGGGATTGACTCGGTTGACAGTCTTATGACATTGAAGGGGTGTCCAGGTAGTCAAAGAAATAAGGTTACCCCAGACTGTTTCTTCGGAAATCTTTCCAACCTGCGTTCCCTAACTGTTATAAAAGCATATTTATTGCGACTTTTCGGCTTCTTTGTCGGGAAGTAAACGAAACACGGTAGAACTCTTCAAAACTTCATAACTTTCTAAAATGGGCTATAAAAACGTTTAAAATACAGACAACTATGTTTTTTCACAAAAATTTGTATTTTTTTTTTCGGGGGGTTGTGGGGGGGGGTTTTTTTTTATTAAAAAAAAAAAAAAAAAAAAAAAAAAAAAAAAAAAAAAAAAAAAAAAAAAATCTAAAATGTAGTACATTTAATTAAGAAGCTTTACCCTCGAGAATATTTTCGGAGATAAAGATGAAAATAAATCTATTTTAAAAAACTAAACAACCGCCTATTAAACACATTTAAAAAATGTTTCAAAATACAATTAAATGTGATATTATGGATTATAAATAGAATGATTTGGATCATGGAGGCAGGAAAATAGATAAGAAATAGTTATTTATGTAACTAAGCAGCAAAATGGAATTTTACTGACGAGTTATTAGATTAGCCTCCGACCTGAAGGCGAGGATAGGCTACGATAATTAACTGCCGAGGCGAAGCCGAGGCAGGTAATTTACCTATTTGACTGCCGAGGTGAAGCCGAGGCAGGCAATGAATAAACNCAATTGTATGCATTAACTTCTGGCTAGATAAAATAACTTAAAGTTTAACTTAATTAAATGAACCTCGTACTGTAAATAAATATGTTAGGTATAGGAGCGTCTATGGAGGTCATCTTAAAGGATAAAAGAAAAAGTCTCTCCACATAAAATTAACTTTTTATTAGCCAAAGCAGCTTTCACCCTCTAAAAGGCCATCATCAGTGCCTAGATAAAGAAGAAAGAAAGAGTTACATAAAAGCGAAAAAAGATGTGAAAGGTGAGTCTATACCACGTCGGAGATCGACATAAGACACCTGCTTTGGCTAATAAAAAGTTAATTTTACGTGGAGAGACTTTTTCTTTTATCCTTTGTAAATAAATAGTTACAACCACCTAATTTAAGATTGATTCTCAGTATCAATGACTAATTTTGTTCAAAAATAGACTGCCATTTGGTGAGGCACATAGCTTCCTCGCATCCAATCACGTACTTAATTGATTATATTGTGCTTTTACAAGCCAGTATTGTCTAATTATTACAATTAAAACCAACGCCCCCGAATCAGAAACAGACATAGATTACTTTTAACATGAACAAAAATAAAAATATAAAAAAAGAAAAAGAAAAGAGACCAGACCATTCCAAATAATCTGGGACTATCTGCGCGTTACTTTCGATAAACTATAAAAGTTTCATACAAATCAGATAAGTACTTTTAAAGCTATGGGTGTAAATAAATGTATTTTTGTGCGCATGTGGAAGAGAAACAAATGAGCGCAGAAGATTGAAACTTAGGTATATGAGACCAACATCGAGCCACTTATGACCTATTATAGAAATTTCATTAAAATCAGACGTGTAGTTTTTAAAGTATGTTGGTTCGCAAAAATTAAGCGACAGACACGGAACCAAAAATGTTCCCTGATGTCTGAAACGGATTTCTTGTCTTGGAATTTTTTAAATTAGAGACATAAATTCGTTCTTCACGACGTTCACATAGCTTCCGTTACCTTCGATATGCTCGGAAGCAAAAAAATTGATTTTATCTCAGCATACTTTTCATTTAAAATAGTAAAATTACAAATGTGTGTACTATTTTGTTCCAGGTTCACATCAGGTCCCACTTTATAATGAATGGCGTCTGCGTGAGGTGGCGCGGCTGGGTTGACTTAGAAAGACTAGACGGAGTTGGCTGTCTAGAGTACGACGAAGAACAAGCTGTCGTAAGTATTTTATGTGTTTAGTCTAGATGGATTTTCCTGTTGAAAGAATATGATTGTATAACTCTTTAATGTGTTTAAGCAGGATAAAGCTGTACGTTTCCTCAACAAACTCTAATTTATCTTTTTACATTTATAGCATTCAATTTTTAAGTTTTTGGTAGTATTCATACTACGGAAAGTTTAAATTTTAATTTAAATCAAATTATAATTATTATTTACACTGGGAGACAGACAGAGAAATATAGGCTTCAGCGCCGGGACTTGAACCTCGGGCCTCTACATTTCAAGTGTAACGCTCTACCAACTTAGTAGAGCTGGAGAGTTGGCAGAGCGTTACACTGGAAATGTAGATGCCCTAGGTTTAAGTCCCGGCGCTGGAGTCTATTTTTCTCTGTCTCTCTCCCAGTGTTATGTTAATGATAATTATAATTTTATTTAAATTAATAGCATAATTTCCACGTTAAAATTAGATGTTAATGTAAGAAACTTTCCTTCTTTCTTTGATTTCAGATCGAAGATTCAATGTTAAGAGACCAGATTGAAAGATATAATCAACGGATACGTGACTTTGAAGAAAGACAAAAAGCTTACAGAGCACAACAAGACAGAATACCAGACCAAGAACTTGAGGTAATTATCAATTATCTACTGTCTTATCACTTTGAAAATATCAATTGGATCGTAATTATTGCAGCTTATGAGAATTATATGTATATGATATCATAATAAGCTCATGGCAATGACATGATAAGCTCATAATAAGCTCATGGCAATGTCATGATAAGCTCATAACAATGTCATGATATAGGTACTCATGATAATTATGGTATCAAAATACCATGCTAATGGTAAATTAGGTAATTAGGTTTTATAATTTTCCATTGTTAAATACTTATTCTAGTTATATAACTGTTTTATGAAACTGAAGTAGCCTTTTTTCAACAAAAGATTGTGCTTTTTAGACTATTTTTTTACGTAATTGTTTTATTTAATTGCNCTTTAGATAAGCTGTAAACATTTTATACAAATCTGATAAGAACTTTTGAAGTTATAATAGGTGTATGCAAATGTTTGTTTGTGCACATGTAGAAGAGAATCAAATGAGCAAAATAGGTTGAAACTTATATAGGACCAACAATAAAAATCCATAATTCATTAAAATCAGACGTGTAGTTTTTAAGATAAGTTGATTCGTAAAAATTGAGCGACAGACAGGCACTGAGCTAAAAATGTTCCTTGATGTCTGAAACGGATTTCTGTTTATGAATTTTTTAAAATCGGAGAAATAAAATATTTTCTTTCTTCAAAACCATCACATAGGTTCCGTTACCTTCAGTATGCTCGAGAGAAATATAATAAATATTTAATCACAATAACTGAATTTTAAATATTGTAATATGTGTTACGCGAACCCAATTAAACAATGTCTATAATTGAAATGGGAAACATAAATGTTAATTATTAAATATATATGTCATTTAATTATCATAATATGGTTACTCTCTTGCATGTGTTTATCTATAGATTGATTTTTTTGTTAGCTATGATATAAAGAATAAGAATGTGAACGTTTATTTAATAAATAAACCATAAATTCATTTTATTCTTTTTTTATAAAAAAAAAAAAACAGGTTTAGACAGCTATTGAATACCCTGGTTACCTCACTTGATACAATATTAGATTAGATCATTGATGACGTTCTCGTATAAAAGACTTTAAAAACCTGTTTAGATATATATAGAATCACAATTGACATTGAACTTAAGCTAGTTGGTCATTGTATTTTATTTTAGTCATTACAATTATTGTTTTGACCATTAAGGTTTGACGTCAGTTTTCAGTTTTTCACAGTTTTTCAACATATGATTTCTTTTCCTTCAAGTTTGAGTCACGACTTGACGTCTTTCAGTTCCTTTCATTTTTTCTCTGATTATATAAATAATTCTTATAAATATTCCTTGATTTATAACCGCACTATTCCAATTCTATCAATGCTTTACATAAATAGTTAGAACTTAATTTAATTATTTATTATTGATTACAATTACTATACAATTACTAATAACTTTGTTAATATCGAGTGTGGTAGCAAGGATCAATGCAATATTAAAAGTCCTAATTGTAGATTAACCAACACTTTGGAATTATGTAATTCCTTCCTCAAGATATAAATAAGAATGGTGAATAGATACTTGTTCATACATTGGAATAATAAAAGTACATTTCTTTTTCCAATGAATAAACAAGAATGGTGACAGGGTTCTTGTTCATTCATTAAAATCATAAATATTATACAATTTTCCTTCCTCGAGATATAAATAAGTATGGTGAAAAGATTCTTGTTTATACATTGAATAATAAACATATATTTCCCTCCTAGAGATATAAATAAGAATGGACAACGTTCTTGTTTATAAACTGGGAAAAAAATATTAATTTCCTCCTCAATATATTAACAAAAATGGTGACTGTACGTTCTTATTTATACACTGGAAAAAGAAATTTCTTTCTTCTTCAATATATAAATAAGTATGGTGACAAAGTTCTTGTTTATGCCTAAAAAAAAATCCGAAACCATATTTACCCCGAAAAGTTATTGTTATTTCATAAACGAAACTGTTATAATATAAATTAGGGAAAGTAAACATCTTTTATTAAAAATAAAAAAATAAAAAAAGCCAACTTGACAGGAAATTACTTTGATTCCCTCGTGCTATAGTACTGACGCGGTAGTTGCAGGTTTAATTTTCAAGTAATCAATTATTCAATCTAATTCTATTTTGTACAAAACTAATTTTCTTGACAACAACAACAACAACTAAAAAACTAATTTAAAAAAGAAATCGGAAAGGCTATCTAATAGATTGTAATTGAATAATACATAAAGTGTTCTTTGTGGTTACAACTTATGTCAATTAACGATGTGAGATTCGTTTGTTATAAGTTATAAGTGAAAACTATCTTTTGACTTTAACTTGAAAGTTTTTTGAATGCAATGAAAGAGTTGACCTACTGAATTTCGGATTTGTTTCTGTTTTGAATTTGTAATAATTCTATCTTAAAATTATATATTTTCTTGTTTATCTTTGAGTTAGTAACATTTTTTTACATCTACAAATGGAATTATTGAAGTGAAATTTCTTTAGCGGCGGTAGAGTGAATTTGTTTGATGTAGCGAAATCATGTAACGAAGTTTGCGATTCGAGACTCGTCCAAGAGTAACGTTTTTAAAGATTAATTGTATTATATCTATTTAAAGACCAGCAAATCAAAACAAACATTTATTTTTATTGGAATAAATGTGGTTGCCTTAGCGTAGCAATATATATTTGTTTTCAATTAAATTTGCCATTACCATTTCTTAACCTGAAATAATAAATTCGTCAAAAAATGAAAGAGAGCAATGCATTCTAGAACTTAAGTTTCACTTCCAATGCGTGAGAGCCTCACACATATTTTTTATTTAAACAATCATTTTTAGTAGATTTTTTTCTAGCGAATGAAGGTTAAATGTATATTCATTTTAAAGAAAAGTTGCCGTTTTGTTTTTAAATAGGTATTATATAATTTGACTCAATTATTATACAATTGTATATCTTCGTTTAGTTTTANGTTTCCAATCTGTTAGGTTTCCTGTTTTGTTTGTTTTGTATACAGTACGAGTTATAGTCACAACTGTCCTAAACGATTTTCCTACGATCCACAAATCCACGGGATGATGCAAATACTAAGGACGCTACAAATAACGGGGTTGGAAATCAAAAGTAACAAATCATACTCAGAAATAAAGAGGAAGAATCAATAAATAATAATATAAAGATATCGTATAGTAGAAGTGATTTTTTATCAGGTACAGTGTTGCCTGTAGCAAAAAATATAGAAGTTATGAAAAATAAAATGATTTATAAACAAAGAACAACACTGTTTTTTTACAGTGGTCTATTTTATTAAAATCTGACTGTACATGACGACACTAGCTCACTCCTCAGATTTCCATGACTTCTTGGTCGACCTCTAGTCATAATTATGAAGTGGTACCACAAAATCTCAGTCAAAACAACAAACTATTTGCCGTATTGTTTTTAAATGTTTCACTTCTAATGCGTTAGAGCCTCACACATATTTTTTATTTAAACAATTATTTGTAGTAGATTTTTTTCTAGCGAATGAAGGTTAAATGTATATTCATTTTAAAGAAAAGTTGCCGTTTTGTTTTTAAATAGGTATTATATAATTTGACTCAATTATTATACAATTGTATATCTTCGTTTAGTTTTAAAGTAAGTAAGTGTGACGTTGTTCTAACACATATGGTTAAAAATAGTGTTTTTTGTCTGTAATTGAGAATACAAAGTAAACACTGTATTCTATATTCACTAAGTGGAAAAAATGTCATTACAGGCTTCCAAGCTCGAACCTAATTCTGTTTTTCCTTCCTGCTGTCCACACGTCTAGTGAAATTTACTGCTCCATTAGCAACTACAAAAGAACAAACAAAGAATTATGGAACCTTCACACCGTGAAATTATAGGCCACTTGGAGTAAACAAGGGTTTCATGTTTACTCCCTTAGTTGACGGTGATTAACATATAAACTAAACTTTTTTTTGTGATGACACAGTTTTGTGATTTTTTGTTTAAGTTTATGGTTTATGAGATAAACATAAATTATTATCAATCTTTATTATACCTTTAAAACTTATAAATTAAATTAATAAATATATCTTATAAGCTATAACTAATTTATGATTTTTAAGGGATACACTTGCCCTTTATTAAATCTATGTTAAATAAAAATTAAAATATAATTTAATTACTACATACGCATAAACAACGATTTAAATATTGCTTTAAAATAAATTTAACATAACATCAAATCTGTCTTAATAGATTCCAACGTATAACTTTTATCTTTAAAGCTATTTACTTAATAAAAAAAAATAAAAAATCTTTGAAAAAAAATAGCTTTAGTAATTATTGTCAACTTTAAATGATATCATTATGACTTGTTGCGTAAGTCATAAAAGAGTTAACAATTATACATATTTTGGACAGTAAATATAATTTTTCTTGTTAAATGAATAAATATATGAGTAACTTCTCTTAACTCTTCTTTTTACATTTTGTTAAATTGATACTTTATTTCATGTAAAAAAAATATAAAATATTTTTGAAAGATTTAAAAAACAGGGAGAAATTAAATAAATTTGATAATAATAAGTTGTAAAAGCATAAAATCATTAAATTGTGTGAAATTGGACGCTAGGATGTTATGAGCCACGTGCCACACTAATTGGAAGACAATTTTATTTCACTTAAAGAAGAAAATCATATCCGACATTCGATAACTCGTTGAATTTCAAATTACTGAAATCTTGGAGATATTAGCACCTGTTACTGTTTTTATGTAAATCACATAGAAATATGAGCTCGTTTTAGTTTCATTGCAACTTAATTTAATATAAAAACACTTTTCTAGTAACTTGTTTTCGGTATGAAATGCTTTTAAAATGTTTTCATTCTGACAAATATTTATTTGTCCGGTAACTTATCTTTTATTTGTTTGCGGAACATCGCTTTTAAGCTTATAAAGTGAACAGAATGTTTTAAAAAGAAGGCGTGAAAACGCATTATTCTTCTTCAATAGATCTGACCTCTGGCTTACTTTCAGTTTTGTGACTCTTGACTTTTTATTTCTTTCTTACAATTTGACTAGAAGGTATTTATACGGATACGCTTCGCAGGTTTTTTTATATAAAAGACAGGATGGCGTATTTCAACATTCAACAAGATCTCCGACTTGTTTAGCTCTCGACTGTCGTGTCTTCGGTAGAAATCTAGAAGGGAGATTAATGTCTGAGCTTCATTGTAAGATAGTTCGGAGGGCGGGGTGTCAACACAAACGGACCGAAGTCAGAAGTGTATTTATAACTTGGTCGGATCCTTCTACCAGCCTTCTAGTGGGACTAAGGAAACATTTCGGCTTCGGCCCTTTTCTTATTGTGGAAGGCCCTTCCTTATAAAGACGTCATCCTTTTCTGAGGCCCTAAGAGTAACCCTCTATAAATCAAGGGCTTATACTGGGTGCCCTTCTATGTCGTGCCTGGCTCAGCTCCTAAAGGCTTCCCAGTACCCTTTACACTAAAGACAGATATAGAAATCTCTCGTGCCTTACACTCCAACGCCTCTCAGTTTCAAAATCGTATTCATACGTTTATTTAACAACATTATCCGGAAGAATCAAATAGATCCTTTGATAGGACTCCTATTACAAACACTTAAACTGTTGTTAACATAATTAAAAGATTAGCTATAACCACAGAAGCATCTTATAAATATATAAGGATATATTTCTTTGAATTAAGAAGCACAAAATATTTTGAACGGTGTAAAAGATTTAGTTACAATTTTAATCGCCAAATAGCTCGACCAGCGTTAGTAGTATAACACAGAAATCTTTCCGTTTAAGGATTCTATGATCGCTCCTGTGTATTGAGATCGTATAAGACATGCGCAATTTTATGTTTTTCTTCTGGGTAACCTGACACATCGACTGTACAAACATAACCTTCTTGGTTGGGTGTATATGACCTAGTTGTCTGTCACCCTGATAAAACAATAAATAATAAAAACGTTCTTTGACAGCCATCATAATTATCACCTGTCAAAATAAGCCATTTGCTAATGACGTCAGAACTGTAGTCAGATATTTTTAAATACCAACTTAATAAACTCATATTATAAGACATTAGTTGAAAACAGTAACCGTATTGAGGTAGTTTTCAATACACCTTTATAAACGTAGCTATTATTCTAAAAAGAATATGTTCATTAAAATCTTAACTTACCGTTTTTATTGAAGTTAACTAAATATGAAAAATATTTTCTATTTTTCTTTACCATTAAATCAAAATAATAAATCTCTTCTTAACTTCGAAATCTTAGTTTTTATCATCATAGGATCTAAAGTAAATCTTAAAAATCTCTAGTTTATAAATTACAGCATTAGATACAAACGACAAAAGCAACGTGTCCCAAAGGCAACGTGTTCAAGCTAACATCGTTTTTCTCTAACCCTTCTATCATAAATCTATCAAAAAGAGGATGGGGGGACAAATTGGCCATTGGATTCGCTTAAAGCTATTGACCAATTCATACATAGAAGATATCATATAAATGATTCGTTACGCGACAACCCTTTCAATATAATATAAATGATCGTAATCGATAGAGAAAGCTGTAAATCCTAGTTAAATATCAAAACTCGTGTGAACATTTTACTGTATCTCTTACTTCTATTTAACGAACAAAATTTGTTATTTGTGGAAAAAATCTACTAAATTATGGTTTATGAGACCATAATTCTTGATTTTCGTCCCTTTCGTCTTAAATTTAATTTCATTGACAAATAGAATTATAAGTTATTTATGTTGGCGAAAAATTGCATTTAACTGGTTAATGAGTGATTAAGTTAACCTCCGATCCGGAGGCGAGGACACGCTCTGAAAATCAAGTGCCAAGGCGAAGACATGGGAGATAATTTACCTAATTAACAGTAAATGCTTCAGGCAGAAATATTTTCTTTGCTGCAATACAATATTTTATCTATGGGTGGCAGAAAAATAAAACTGCTAAATTACAATCTTATTATATTTAGTCTTTGTATATTATTAAGATAATAACATAGCATTGGAATAATAACAATAAGTAAATAGCAAACTGAATCTATATAACAATAATGAACAACAAAATCTAAAAACTCATTAATAATAAATAATAAACAAACTTCTAATTGAATTAAACTTCATAAAACATTTGAGTTTTTTTTTTTTTTTTTGCTGAGAAATTACTAATATTATTGAAGATATCTTGCAATAATTTTAATAAAAAAAAAGAAAAGAAGTAATAGGGATAAATCAAGAAAAGTAGCTGGTCTAATCTAGAATGACTTCAATAATTTGCATTTACTCTCTTGAGGATGCAGTGTTTCCGGTTACTCTACAGTTTTTTTTAATTGAAGATCTACTATGTTTCGAATTTATTAAACACGATTAATTAATACACAATATTTTATGAATAAACTTTATTTTATTGAATTATTTAAAGATAACTTATTAATTATAATATTTAATTATAGAGGAGAAACAAATTATAGGGTAATAAAAGTTTACAAAACCTTGCTAGATGATATGATTATATTATATAAACTGTGATTTCCAATATGATAACAGAAATTCTATTTATTTTTTTTTTATTTATTTATTTTTTTTTTTTTGCTTTTATTTATTTTTGAAGCGTTTTCTGATTTTACAAAACTAGGCAGTAAAATTCAATTTCCTTGCCCGAAATCAGTTTAATAACTTCTCTATTTTGCTGCCACACGTATATAAAAATTATTATCGTATTAATAAAAGTATAGTTTTTTTTTATTCAATTTTTCTATTGTATATATAAATTGAACCTTTAAGGCCGTACTTAATTTTATATTTAAAAAAAAGTAAAATTAATTAAATTAATTTAGATAAGTTTCTAATTGAGTACTTTATAATTATAATTTGATTTAAATTTAGATAAGTTATTGTATCTGTTTGAAGACCAACAAACAAACAAACATTTAATTTTATTGAAATAAAAATGTGGTTGCCTTAGCTTAGCAATAAATCATTTCGAGGTTGAGGTCGTCACCGTCGGGACACTTCTCGATTATATAAATGATAGTAATCAAATATTAGTGCTAACAAATAAATTATATTTAACGGAATTTGGTGTTCAACGGAAATGTATTAAATATTGCTGGTGCGTATTTTTTTATAACTTTAATAAGATTAAAGCAATTATAATTATTTCTATTACCTTGAGTCAAAATTATTCACTTTTATACAAGTATAGATAAACCATTTATTCACAGTTGATTTATTTTACAAATTAATATTAAAAGATTTATAGTTATCTTCCAAAATGTTATTCTTCCTCTGCTGTAATTCAATCATCAAAAATCATAATTCCCTTTTTTTTATCCTGTTTAAATGTAGTGAAAGGTATCATGTTAAGCCAACAGTATATGACGGGGTTTTATAGTTATCCTGTCTGACAGTTTGAAAAGATGAGTTTATTTAGTATTGATGTCACGCATAGTAACATTTTTGCTTGTTTTTGTTCCCTCACAAAAACCATTGTAGCATTCACAATCATAAAGTACAAAGGTACACAGTTTAGTACAATTAATAAAATGAAGGGTGGAAAGGGTGTTTATAGGGACGAGTGGGAAGGGAAAGGGTTATATCCAGAAAGAAAATTTTCACTGACGATAGAACGGGGTGAAGATATGAATGTGTTTACATAGTCTACGAGGTTAATACCTAGACCCCCCCCTAGCCTCGAAGGATCCTTCCAAGGGTTAGTCGGGTATTTGTAAAGAGAAGTATTAGCAAAGGGTTAGACCCCCCTCAGGTATCCCGTATCGTCAAGTTTACACATGACTGTAACGGTATATACCTTACTTTTACAACCTATAATGGCATTAAGGTACCTAAATTTCCAGTGAAACGTGAAATCTCTTGTGTACACAAACACCACCCACTATTTGGATTCCCTAAACCCTTACTATGTATCCTTAGGCTAAACAGAGACTGTTTTCTATGAAAATCCACGGACATCTTGTAATATAAACTAACTAAATAAAACACATAACATCTGAATGATAAAATCCTTAGTATCCGAACATATTTCAGGTAGTGAGAGTGAATTATCGGACTTTACAGTTTACACTCTTCCTAATGTGTGTGTACTATCCCTGAAGAATTGTTACCTCGGTATCCTATACGCATATAATAGTACATTACACGTCTAGTACGGAAAGTAGCATTTTGCATGTGAGTGAATAGTTTGCATCCCGATTGATAGCACGGGTAGTAAATCCACACGAGCAATGCAAAATGCTGTTTTCGCTCGAGTTGCGTACCTTACGTTATCCACGATTGTTGGATTTTAATAATAAATATAGAAAATTTACTGTATGTATGTTCGTATTTCTCTTTAGATAAAGATGACATTAATTCATTAGTTGTATTTTGTGCCGAATTCATTATTTCGGGAGGTGTATTTATTCTCCTCATTTTCGTCATAGTCACTAAAATCTCGATATAAACAGTTACTTTAATTAAACAAATAGCTTTTGTTCCTACGCATCTAAACAAAGATACAATGTTAATATTTCGTATCAATCGTAGATAAAAGTTTTAATTTAGTATTAAAACTAACTCTCGAAACGCAACTTCAAGCTAAACTGATGTGAAATCGGTGTTTATTCACAAAATATCGTTAATATATTCTTATATCCTTCATTACATAAGTACAAAAGTATAACGTACCTTTTTTTATAACGTAAGTTTTTTTTTAAATAAAACTTTTAACTTTTTTTCTCAAGAAAATGTCACATCTTTGCTTAAGAAAAGAGTCTTAAAAAGATTTAGCTACTTAGAGTGACAATGTTTGCAAAAAAAAGGAAAAGGCGAAATAGGATTGTTAACTATAATAGTGAATTAAGAGGTTTGAAGTAGGCAGCAAAAGGACATGAAACCCTAAAGGGATGCATTAAGACTGTCTGTGTCTTTATCCTTCTTTAAAGGACCTTCGAGAAGTAAAGGAGCAGGTGACGCTACCTGTAACAGATACAGGTATCTTTGCACAGAAATCTGTCATTGTCGTCAAGCTTTCGGAAAAAAACCTTGATTTAAAGTATACCTAAGTTTTTCCCACGGAGTCACCGTATCCATTACGTTACGAACGGTCACTTCAAACAACGCTGGACATCACCATCAGCTTTTTCCTTCTTCTTATTGTCCGTCATTATCCTTTTTCTTCCTTTAAATCTTGATCGGACTGATAGAGTGCTAAATGAGGATATCGATATCCTTTGCCGGCGATCGAAAAGATAAGATAAAGAATCTTAACAGCATTTCGAGTGGACGTACTATACTACAGGTCTTATAAGCTTTTTTGGGGGCTAAAAACCAAAAAAAAAATCTATGATACTCTACACATCTAAAGAGAAATAGACTGAGATCCGATCTACACATATATTAGCACACTCGTAAAAACCCTTATCTTCTAGCCGTGTTAAAAGTAATGGAAATACACGAGAGAATTAAACATTACAATAACAATATGTTTCCTACTTTAAAAAAATTCCTTTGTGCTTAATAAGGACACATTATGTTGTTTAGAGTGATTTTAAAATTCGAGCAAATTCTGTAATATTCAGATTAAATTAAATATTCAGATTACAAATCTTATAATTAATTAATATAAATTTAGCCTTGTAATAATAATAAATACTGTATTTTAAAATAATTATACAGTGAGTTCGGTATACAATAAATTACTTTAAACAAAATCTGAAATTTAGCCTGATATTTAAAATGAAACTCTACAAAATTATGTTGTACATCTATGTACACTACTTAGTGACTAAAATATACAATGAATATTTTTTATAAACTCTTATGTGTCCATAGGGGTAAAAAAAACTCATTTATAAGGTTATATTTCGGAACATCTTCAAACCTTGTTAGTCTAAGTTGATATAAATCATTATAAAGTTAATTCGTTAGATTTTTAAAAAATTAAAAGATAAGTCATAAGAGGTTGCCTGTTTGACACCTAGTCACTGACTTTGAACAATGTATATATTGTTCTTTGAGATATTTTAAGAAGGCCTGAGTGAATTATTATCTTTTCTGAGTTTGTACCTTATTAATTTATTATATTATAGAAGTAAGCCTTTAATTAAGTAATAATTAAGTCTGATCAATGGTAAGCTATTTAGTATAGTAGGGAACTCAGTAGCTCTAAAAACAGCTGGTCTAGTTCTAGTGTTACGATATCAATCTGAACGAATAATAAGGGTGGAATCGAGCTAGTAATCCCGTACTCAAATACGGGGGAGGATTTTCAATTACTCGATCCTAACAGGGGGATGTAGGGGGTTGAAGGGGTGTTTCCTGACCCCCTCCTGACCCGTGCACCTGCTCTCATATGCAGATGCCCAAATATTATTTATTGCCCGATCACAAACATCGTTGTTAAACCTTCCCCTTTCCCTATTAGACAGTAATCTCGCCTACTTAGACACGCTGTAGGGTTCAAACCAAGACCTCCAGGGTTGCCCCTTAAACACTCAGGATAAAAAAAAATTCCCTTCTATTCAAATTATCCCTTCTATATCTGACGTTTAACACGTTTAACACATGCAGATTGGGGAGAGAGACAGGGTTCCCTGTATCCTTTGCGATTGCCCTTTTAATAAATAAAGGGATTGGGTACGCGCGGTGCGACGATGAAAACTCCGTGTAATCCTAAACTTTTCATTTATTCAACGTTTTCATTAATTCACCTCGGGCCCTAACTCTCCGGACCCTTCGACTCCCCAATATTTTACAACCGATAGAATTCGGTGACAAATTAAAACGTTTCAATAATTTACGGTTGTATCGACTTGCATCGGCTCTACTCCGGAATTATTGAAAATAAAAGAGGGAAAAACGTGCGAATGTTAGGCCAAGTGTAGATTTGGTTCCATATTATAATTAAATTTACATTTTTTACAAAAATTAAATTAAAAAAGTGAGTAAAGTTATTGAAGAAAATTATCCGAAACATTGCCTGAAGTCTGGTAATATTTTTGTATATATTAGCCTTGCAGTATATACAAGTAGTAGGTATATACAAGTAGTAGGTAGCCTTGCAACCTGTAATACCATAAAATAAGTAAAAAGTAACACAACAAAATTGTCAGCACAATTTTTTATACACAAACGCGTTTCGACTTATAATATCATCTTTAGTGTTGAGTAGTTGAGTGTTAACATAATAAGAGTAAAATCTCTACTAGAGTAGAGAATTTATTAGAGAGAAAACTAGAGATTTTATTAGAGAGTAAAGTAGAAACTTTATTAGAAAGAAAAGTAGAGATTTTATAAGAGAGAAAAGTAGAGATTTTATTAGAGATAAAAGTAAAGATTTTATTAGAAAGAAAAGTAGAGATTTTATTAGAAAGAAAAGTAGAGATTTTATAAGAGAGAAAAATAGAGATTTTATTAGAGATAAAAGTAAAGATTGTATTAGAGAGAAAAATTAGAGATTTTATTAGAGATAAAAGTAAAGATTTTATTAGACATTAAAGTAGAGATTTCACTCTTACGACTTAACTCTTAACACTAAAGATGATATACATCGAAACGCGTTTGAGTACTTTAATATAAAATTGTGGTGACAATATTGTCGTGTTACTTTCTACTAACCTCTCTAGTCAAACAATAACTTATATTATGAAGTACCTAGTGTCCTGACGACGGCGACCAATGACCTCTTAATAATTTGTTTTTACTGTGATAAGGCAACCACATTTATTCCAAAAAAAATAAAAGTATGTTTTGATTTATTGGTCTTCAAATAGATATAATAACTTATCTAAATAGATATATCTAAATTAATTTACTTAATTTTTACTTTGTTTTCTAAATATAAAATGAAGACTGTTGCCTAGGGGTTGACGGCAACAAAATGTTTAGCCTTAAAATAAATTACTATTGTGCATCAACGATCTTTTAATTTAAATTACTAACTCTGACGATTTATAAATGTATTATACAAAGATAGAATATAAATTAAATTAAAATTTTTATAGAATGCGTCATATTATGAAGTTTCACATTGCATCATTATGAAGGCATGGACGGGAGGAGGGGAAGTATAGAAACAGATCGACACTAGAAATAACAAACAGTCATATACTTGCATTGTAAACAGTCACGTAAACACAAACAGAGACGCGGCTTTATTTACATCGTACGTCAGTTGTTAGACGAGAAGCCCTTAACTGGAAGCATTGAAGGGGTTCTTTTTAACGTGCATTTTCTATATCGGTTGGCAGGCGCCTACTCAAGAGGGGCAGAAAAACCCCTTGTCATTCAAATCGTTCCAATAGATATGGTAAACAGACTTCGTGAAAAAAAATAAGTTCGGGGTGTAAATCACTTCACAAATTAATAAGAAGTAAATGCAAAGTGAATATGAATCCTTTTTAGTAATATGTAAATTGCGTTAAAAAGTTGGAGCCTTAGGGTAAGGATTAAAAAAGAAAAAAAAAATCATTACAACGAATCCCTATAAAAGTCATTAATAAATAAGAATGACTAAAATTATTACATAAAGCAAAATAGATTCTCATCTATTTTTAAAAAGTCCAGTGGAATTACATTTTTTCGTATTTAATTTTTATTATTTATTATTATATTAGACATTTTTTTTTAGAAGATGTTTTATTGACCTAATCAAATTGAATGAAATTGTTGCATCAACAATCCCTTTTAATTTACTCTACTTACTAAATTAAGTAACTACTATTTTTACTAAACCAAAATAACAATTTTTTGTTAGTTTTTTTTTTAATCAATTTTAAGACTTATCTTTCTCACATAAATGATTTTAAAAAACAAAAAACATTTTGGAGGTTAATACGAAATTGGTGGGAGTCATTTTTATAATCGAGTAGTGTCCTGATAACGGCGACCACTAACCTCGAAATGATTTGTTATTGCTAAGCGAAGGCAACCACATTTATTGTAATAAATAGATATAAATGTATGTTTAGATTTGTTGGTCTTTAAATAGATATAATAAATTATCAAAATTAATTCAATTTAATTTTACTTAATTTTACTTTTTTGAATTATAAAATGAAGCCTGTTGCCACGTGTGTATTGTAATGCATAAAAAGTTAGGATTTTTTTTTTTTT
>KZ651071.1:262859-287305 GCA_001010745.2 Gerris buenoi
TACAACTTTAAAGTGGTGGACACGAGCCATGTCCCATGATTTTTGGTGGACAATTAGTTTTCTGTAATTGTTATGGTCTAAACAACGATTAAAATAAAAAATTAGCTTGATGTTAGTTAGTCATCAGCAGGATGAAATGTATACCACTTTAACAGCTTGTAGGCAAGCTATGTCCCGCGGGCCAACTTTGCCGACCACATATTCGTTGTGGACAAGGAAAAATAACTCATACTCAAAATTCTAGCTTGATGTTAGTCAGACAATTTTTTGCACGCTATCTCCTGGTCTAGACAGTCAGCTTTAGAATGATCAATGAGTGATCCAAATATCAATAAGTGTTTAATTTTTAATCTAATTTTTCTTAATTAACCAAAATATTTAAGAATTGTAAACTACACAGAATATGCTACTAATTTATTGTTTCTCTCATCTGAATCAGAAAATTCTCATCTACCGGTCTGCAGAAAAATGACAAAATGAAAATATTTACTTTTCAAAACCAGTCTTTAATAAACTAAAAGTATCCAATTTATGTTTTTATAGTAAATAAAAATCAATAGGTCAGTTTATTAATAAATAAAAAATTATTTTTTTAATGATAAGAGATTTTATTAAAAATTTAGAGCGGTTTCATCTACATCTAAGTTCCAACATATATATATAGGTTTTCCCGTAGATTATACCCCACTAACTTTTAAAGCGAATGATTAAAGAGTTTTTTTTTTTTTCGGCTTACGGTTTTTGATTTTTTAGTGTATTTCAGTATAAATAATTATTATAAATAATTTAAATAGATGGCAAAAATATAGACAGATATCAAAGAATAAGTAAAAAGCATCGGTCCAAGATAAGAGGAACACATTACTTTTAAATGAAAAACCACTTAAAATAAAATTACAAAAAAACATACATTTTATTTTATTGTAATAGATAAAAATAGTAAAACAATTGCACTCACTTTTGAAAAGAGCCATACAATATTTAGTTAACCCTTTTAAATAAATAAAATATAAAACCCTTTTATAAAATCCAAATACATTTTCAAAAAAAAAACGTAAAGCATCAAAAAATGTTTAACTTAAGTCAATTATAAAAAAGGCTTTTCTTTTATCTTTTTACTTTCTCATATAAAGAGAAAGTATTGTGATGGCGCGAAAATTTGATTTTGAGATTTTGATGGATTTACACTTTTTGAGGTCCCCTAAGTCCAAAAAAGAGGTTTTTAAAAAATGTCTGTCCGTCGTATGTCTGTCGTCTGTCTGTGCAGACTCCTGGAGCCTAAACTACTGGGCCGATTTTGACGAAATTTGGCATACATCTTCAGAAAAATCATACCCCGAGGCGAAATCGAGAAATGTATTTTAGCTTCAAATTTGGGGGCGCTACCCCCCAAAAACTCTGAAAAAACGTGGAAAAAAAATATTTCTCGAAAACGGTTACGAAGATTTTGATTAAAAAATTCTAAAATATTGCCCATTTAAATACGAATCTAATGATATAAGACGTTTTCCCGGGAAAAATCTAGTTCCGGAGAAAATAGCTTAAAACGCGGACAGAGAGAGCCCGGGTTCGATTCCCCGCCCGGCAGAAGTTATTTTTATGGTATATTTTGATGAAATGCTCAGTAGTAATTAAATGTACATACGAAAACTAATAAATGGGAAACTCTGGGCTAAGGAATTATTAACTCGTATATGAGAAAGTTTGTCTGAGTTGTCTCGGACCGATTTTTTAAATATACGATTAAAATCTTAAACCTTCTAGGACATATTTAGACCGTGTAATACTATTAATTATCATTATTCAAATAGAATAATGACTATCACTCTTATTATTTATAAAATAATTATAATAAATAAATAAGCAAAATATAATAGCTGCTACAAGAATATTAGATTATTTAACAATCATTTGTTTTTTCTTTAAAAATAATATGATAAACATTAATATTTAATTATAATAATTTACTAACAATATTTCGCCTAATCGTGGGTATTATCAGGTCTTATGTCTGCATTTAATATAGTAATATATACATTATACATACGTATAACCTTTATTTGGAGTCAAGAAGAAACAATAAATTATGCTCTACATCAATTATATTAAAGAGAATAACAGAAGATTGACAAAAATCAAATTTAAATTTAAACTCATATAAATAACGAATTTATAGAAAAGTTTTGAACTAGGAGAAGGAAATTGTTTCACAGAATAAAAAAAAATGCAAAATGGATTATTAGTGTTCTATGATCTACTTTTAAGTTCCAGACTTAAAGATAATACGAATATTAATATAGAACATCTATGTATATAGAATACGAACAACTAATATAGAAATGAATACGAATATATGATTTCTTAAATAAATATAGTTCATTAAAATATAATGCAATCGGTATTTAATAATATAATATACTTTATGGTGATTGAATATTAAAATTAGGCTATAAAACAAAATGTTATTTCTGTAAAGTCTCAAAAAAAAAAAAAAAAAATCATGATAATCACGGTACTTAGTAGTGATTAAAATATTAAAATTAGGCTATAAAACAATATGGTATTATTGGTATGAAGTCGCAAAAGGCAAATTAGAATTAGAGAGCAAAGTGAACTGTATTGGCATCACTTGGATAGGTGATAGCAGATGCTGTACAAGTTAACAACGTGCCACTAAAGCGTTCGACGGAACGAGAGGAAACTATTTTACAGCCCTTTCCCTTACCCCAAAACAAGATAGTCTGTTTCGTGTGTGTCAGTGTTTCGTCCTGCCGGCTGCCCTCCTGACATTTGCCACCAATTTGTCTTAAGGGAGCACGAGCCATCAGACGCAGGTCTGACAGCTCCTTGGACTTCCTGTTTCCCGGAATAACCCGGGCTAATTCCTTGACAAGGCCTCAACTTGAAGATCCTTTACTCCCAATAATTGTCCCTGATGATTAACTGCATTACTTCTTTATTCCTAAACATATCAAAACCCCTTTTTTTCGAAAGGAAGTCGAAAATAATTTAACCATATGGCAAATAAAAGCAGTAGAAATGTAACTATCCTAATTTATTAAAGAGTACAATTCACATCTGTCACGCGTGTTTTATAGACTCGCCCTGAAATGGTATTCAAACTTAAAAAAAAAAAATGAAGTAATTTCGAACTAATATGGTTGAAAAAGTATTATTTCATGTGGAGAGACTGTCATTCAAATCCTTAATTTTCCTTGTTTAACGAACGCAGTTAGTTGAACGAGCGTAGTAAATAGAACGAGCGTGGTTAGTTCTTCATTTCAAAGACTTATGGGCTCTGAAAAGTGTGTGTGTGTCTTTGTCTCACAATATTTGGCGTAAAAATTAACCGATTTGAACGAAATTCAGCACACAAATGCTGCCATGCTAAGCCAAAAAACCGTATCTGTCATTTTGGTCGAAAATAAGGTTTTGACATATTCAGGGTTTTGGGGGGTCGTTTTTGCTGTTTTTGATGGTCCCGAAGCCGTATCTTCATCCTAAATACAAGAAAACAGAGATTTTTAGTTAAGGTTTTTGTATTAAAGGACAATTTACTAAGCGAAATTGCCTTAAGTGACAAATCAGAAGGAAAAAGACCGTATCTGACGGTAGATACGGTAATTTCGCTTATGAAATCACAGTCAACTTACACCACAGTTATGTTAAACCTGTTATATTCAGATAGAAAAACACCTTATCTACAGTTGTTTTCATAAATTTGATCCCCCCCAAAAATGTATTTATTTAACTTAGGTAAAACAAATGTGGCTCTAAAGAGAATAAAATTCTTAATTCATTAATATAAGATAATAAAAAATCGGACAAATAATAAGGGAGTAATATGCCTTTAAACTTTAAAGTCGATTATCTCAAAACTTTTTTGTCCAAAAAACTGTAGATACGGTTTTTAGGCTTAGCACGGCAGAATGCATCTCAGAATATGTGTCAACTGTATAGTTTTTGGAAAGTTCACACTTAAAATTTTCAAGATGATGGCCAATATGGCGGACGACTAAAGATAAAGTTTTTAGTCTGCATGATATGTTATCAATAACTGGCGTAACAATTAACCGATTTCAATGAAATTCAGCACACAAATACAGCTCAGCATTCAACTGCAACAAAGACCATATTAGGCGGGAGCAAGGAGAACAGACATAGTTAGTAACTGGACTTCAGTACTTATGCGTATTTTAAAATGCGGGTTAAGTTGATTACGGAAGTGGAATATAAAATAGAAGTCAGATGTTTAAGCTACCAAGATGTAATTAAAATTACAATAACAAAAGACTAAAGAAACGTAATACAGAAAAGAAAAAGAATACAAATAGTTTTTTATGTTTCTTATCTATAATAGCCTAAAAATACAATGTTTAAGTTATACAATAGATTGTTCTTTCCGCATGATATATTAATTGTTGCCTGTCATTAAAACTAACTGCTGGGATTTAATAACAGGGGATTAACGATGTAGAGTAAGTTGAACTGCAAATAACGAATGGAAATAAATCTTGAACATATGATTAATGAATTCGGGGATTCACTAAAAAAAAGATAGGAATTTCATAAAGTCGGGGTTTTTAAATGATTTTTTAATAATGTTGAAGAAAAAGAAGAGAGGGACGTTCTGGAATTATTCCGGTACAGACCAGTGTCAATGGAATCAGCAGGCTACTCTTCTGAGAGGAGTTAAGAAAGCAGAATGAATGCCAAACCAGGGTTCTCTGTGAGTGAGCCAACTTTTGTATAAGTAGGATTTTCATCCCAATCCGGTTTTTTTTTCTCCGAGCTCGGAATCCGAAGAAGCTTGGAAACCTTTGAATGATTTATCCCTTCTCTAAACTCTTTCTATTCAGCCAACCCTTTTTGTAACTTGTAAAGAAACACCTAGTAAAAGTAAACCTTCAAAACAAAAAACACCTTATGTATTAAAACTTTTTTTATCTCTGACGATAATATAAAAAGTTTTTTTTTTTTTTTTTTATAACAGTTCATAAAAAATATAGTGAATACTTCTATACAAGTTAAAGAGCCGCAGGGGTCGAAAACCCTCCTTTATTTCTATAGAGAATACTTCGATTATGAGATCAAAATATAAAGACTTCTGTTCAGTAGCGGGATGCTGTGAGCAGGAATAAATTAAGATACAAAAGGCGAAGGTGGAGGAAAAATATTTTAAAGTATACTTAGGATCCAGCAGGAAAATGCAAACAAAGGCTTATTTAGAATGGTATAATAAGAACCACCAATACTGCTTGATAAATATATCAGAGTGGATATAAATACAAACCCTCTAGTGAATGAAAAAAACTTATGGTATCAAAAACAATAATAAATGAACTACACACTATACCAATACACTCTTCTACGATTGAAATTTTATCTCAGTTTTTTTTCTATTGACATTTAATTGTTGGCGTGTTCAAGAAAATCTCACACATTAGAAGAGAAACTTAAGTTCTAGAAACAGTTGATTTTATTTATCTCTCTTTGCATTTGGTGACGATTTTATTATTTCAGGGATTAAGAAAAATGTTCATGTGAAATTTAATTGAAAAATAATTACAAGATAAAAAGAACTTTTTATAAACTAAGTTTTTAAATTTTCTGTTAAATCATATGTAATGTTGATAATAAAATTTTTATATATTATAATGTTAGTGGAAAAAAAAAATCCTAATTTATTTACTTTACATAAATGACAACCATCTAGAATCTAGAGAGCTGATCTTAAACCTATAAAAGGACAAACCTTTGTACAACGGATCTCGCCAACACTGAATCTAAACCGTACCATCGATGTAAAGAAGTACAGATGTAGAAAAATTAAACCGATACCTAGGACACAAGTGTAAACAAACCTGGTTGTCACACGTCAATTAATTTACTTCTTTGTTTACTTTTCCTGTTTCGCTGTCATTCAATGTTTACCGCTTAATAAAAATAATAAATTTGAATCTCATCAAAATCAAGATCGTAAATATGGGATGTGTCAAAACAAATAAAATACTTGCGGATTTTTTTCGAACTTACTTTCCATATAGCAAAATTTGCTGAAAACGAATTAAATTCTCGTGAAAGAAAAAGTTTTAAAATAATGCATTGTCATCGTGTTCTGAGCTATTCTAAAAGTTTCAAATGCCTAGCTATTCGGGAAGTTAGTTAAAAATCGATTGCAAGATTTGTACTGGACAAACAAACAAGAAAGCAAGCTAATAATAACGTAGTAATAAAATGAAATTTGACTATAATAGGTTGTAAAAACATAAAATCATTAAGGTATACGAAATAGCGTGGAAGCTATAAGCCACACTAAATGGCAAACTATTTTTTTTTTTTTTTTTTAATTACAAAATTTACTATTACTGCTTGTTTTCTCATTTAATATTTCATTCAATATTATGACAACAAAGGGTAAAGAAGAGAGATAAATCTTATTAAGTCTGATCAATGAAATATAAGAACTGAGTATTCTCAGAATATATATGGGTATCAGAAGGTTTAATATCGTAATGGAAAATGCGAAGAGGGGGGGGGGTCAACTTCAATGGATACAACTAAATAATAATAACTTACAATTTCGATCTTTTGAAAACATTCTAAGCGAGCCGTATATTTTCCATTGAAAGGCTATCAGAAAGGCAGTGAATAGAAGTTCGGTACTATACCTGTAAATGATACTACCGAACTGGATGACATAAGGGCCCATTAAATATAATATATGAACAGAATACGGTAACATGACCGGTTATTTATCTAAAAGGGTGACATTATAACAATGTTGAAAGGGATGAGGAGTTTGAGCCTAAACTGTAATCATCCCAGGGTAAGCCCTATATTACAGTGCATAAACATTTTCCCCACCCGTTAGAACAGGAAACATATTTACTAACACAAACTTAAATACGACACTCACAGTCATAACAAAACTATTACCTACTATAATTAGTTTTTTAAATTTTTTCTTCCATACATACATTTAATTTATAGTATAACATATGTCAATGTGAGTGAATAGCGCTACTATTCATTACTTTCATTACTTTGATTTGTGAAGAGAAATAAATATATAATACAGTATTTATTTTCTAATACACATAATATATAAATATATAGAGAGAAAGTATTGTGGTAGTGAAAATATTAAATATTGAGATTTGGATGGATTTACACGTTTGGCGCTCCACTGAGCCCAAAATAGTGGCTTTAAAAAAATGCTTACCTTTTGTCTTTGCACACGCTTAGGCGTAGAGCCTAAATTGGCGGACAAGTTCAGAAAAGGTTGAATCGTTAAATAAAATTTTTCCTCTGATGTCTGAAACGGATTTCCCTGCTTTCAAAATTCTGTCTTATAAATTTTTGGAAGCAGAGATATCAAACATTTTTTATCTTTAGGACGATCATATGATACCTTCTGTTATCTTTGGTAGGCTTGGAAGCAAAAATTTATACAATAAATTATGTTTTGACGAACTGCCAGAACGAAGTGTTTCTTTATAACACTAATATCGAATCTTTGTTTAGGTTTTTGTGCCGAGGTTTTGAACATTAACTTTGCGTGGACGAAGTAGTCGAATAGAATATTGCTTCCGAGCTTACCTAAGGTAACAGAAGTTATGTGATCGTTCTGCAGAACAGAAATTATTTATGCCTCCGATTTCAAAAATTGCAGAAATCCATTTCAGACACCAGAGAACATATTAGGTTCTGTGTCTGTCTGACTGTCGGTCTGTCGCTCAAGTTTTGCGAATTAACATTTTTTTAAACACTACTCGTCCGATTTTAATGAAATTCCGGTGGTAGGTCATTATAATTAGCCCATTGTTGGTACCATATAAGTTTCAACCTTCTGCATTAATTTGTTCCACAAGCATACAAACGTGACTTTATTTATACCTATACCTTCAGAAGTATTTACCCATCTGATTTTTATGAAATTTGGATGGTTGTCGTTGGATGGTTTGCGCTCTTTACACTTTGCAAGATTCATACTTTAATTCATGTAAAAAAAATAAAACTATTTTTGACAATTTTAAAAAACGGGGATATAAATAAATTTGACAGTAATAAGTTGTAAAAGCATAAAATCATTAAAGTACAATACGAAATAGAACGCGAGGAAGCTAGGTGGTACTACACTAATTAGAGGACAATTTTAAAAACCTATACCTACTAATGTTTTTTTCTTAATTTAGTAAAAATTTGATATTTACTATAGCAATTATTATTTTTTATTCTTCGTATATAAATATTATTGTCTATTAAAACTCAAATGCCCTCTTCGCAACCATACTCTGATAAGAGAAGCCTTTATAGATAAGTTAAATGAAGTTTTCAAACAAATTGACATGGTCATGAATAAGCGATGACATCATTAGCATGTTTGATTATTTATTAGATGTAGCGAGGAGTGTGCGTCGGTGGGGTGCGTACAGCCAGGTTTTACAGGGACTTTATACAAAGGACACACGACTTTACTAAAGGGCGTCCTTTTAGTACCGGGGGGGTCCAGATAGAGAGGTCAGATTGAATTGAGCCCAACCTTATGTTAAGAAAAGGGATCCTGCGTTGGAACCAGATAAATAATGCATCAGACAGTAAAGCCTCTGCCTCTAGAAACCCTTCTAATCCTTTTAAAATCTTTTGCTACTCAAACTATCTTTAATTAACTTTTTAAAATCCACTAAATTAATAAGTAATTTTCATGAAAAATTGATTGAATTCTGTTGAAACTTAGAAATGAGAATATTTAAGAAGAATATTTTAATTTTACTATGCTCCTTAAAAAATAATTCGTAGTAGGTAGTATTTTCATGAAAAATTGATTAAATTCTGTTAAAACTTAAGAAATGAGAAAATTTAAGAAAAAATATGTTAATTTTACTACTCCTACAAAAATAATTATTCGTAGTAGGTAGTAATGCGTAGTAAGGGTAACAATTACATATACAATATAAATTAACATTATACTACTATTGGGCGTGCTAAAAGGAATAGTCTGCCAATTTGTGTGGCACATAGCTTCACCGCGCCCTATTATTGATTAAATAAGATTTGTATCTGTTTCAATGCCAGTAGAGTCACACATATTTTTAAGCAATATTCATTGTGTTCAGATGATTTACATTAGGGAAATACTTTATGACTAAACATCTAAATTTCTTCAACATTTAACGAGTATACTTTTAAAGATAGTCTCAATCAGTTTGACATATAGCTATAGCTTCCTCACGTCCAATAGCGCATATTTTAATGATTTTATGCTTTTAAAGCCCATTATTGTAAATTTAATTAATTCATCAATTAATGATGACAAATTTAATTAATGAATATTTTAATTACATATACCTAATAATTACTTGTATATTCCTTGCAATATAAAATTAATTTAATGTTTCCTGTACAACACTCCGTTGCGAATAACCATAGGTATCATGCAACACATTAACGTACCTTGAAAATAGTTAATAATAATTGCAAGATAAAAAGAACTTTTTATATTCTAAGTTTTTAAATTTTCTGCCATAAATCATAAATTTGAAACCCGTCAAAGTGAAGATTGTAAATATGGGAAATGCCAAAACAAATAAAATAACTTGTGGATTTTTTCCGAACCAACTTTCTGTACAACAAAATTTGCTGAAAAAGGATTACATTCTGCTGAAAGATGGCTACAAGTATTAAAATTATGCATTGTCATCGTGTTCTGAGCTATTATAAAATTTCAAATGTCTAGCTACTCGGGAAGTTAGTTAAAAATCGATTGAAAGATTTTTACTGGACAAACAAAGACACAAGAAAGAAAGCTAATAAAAACATAGTAAAAAATAAATTTATACTTTGTTTTGTAAAACATACACACACAGAAGTAGAATTTTTGTCACAAACTGGCTGTGACAACATAGTTAATTACGTTGGTCGTACGTCATAGTTAATGTACTCTGACCGCTGGTGACGCTATGGATTCTTAAAAAACTATAATATATATTCTTTAAAATAGTCCTGTTTACCTATCCTAACATCTACGATATTAGATCCTCAAAGAAGTCCACACTTAAAATGAAATAAGTAAATAAATTGTGTATTATAAGCTATTATTTTTATTAGTAAAGAAACAAAATTGGCTGTATATAAATTAATTATTAATTTATTAATTAATTATTAAATATCATTTATTTTTACAATGTCAAGTTGATGTGGATAGAAATGAGATTTTTTTTAAGTATGTATTTGAAGTTTGATGAACTGTGAAGATGTGGAGTTGAAAGGTTTCTCATAACATAATAAAAAAAACAGAGTTGCATTCATCTCGCGGTCATGAAACCTAATGTGGAAACCCTATAAAGCATCTCAAGATAACTTGTTTCGATGTTTTACAATAAACCAGGTAATTATTTACAGCATTAAACTAAAAATTATTGACTTTTAACTATGCTTGTCGTATCAAGTGTTTATACTTTCTCTTTTATGCAAACAGTGCCGTGCAATTACGAAACACTATAAATATAAAATAAAATTTCCATTTATCACATTCATTTTCTCAAAATTGTTGTAATAATGGGTAAATAGAATTCAATACAGACTTTCAATCTGAGTTTACTACAATTTGTTTCCGAGTCTACCAAGGTAGCAAAAGCATTGTGTTCACTTTTAGCTGGTGGTTTTTCCCCCTCCAAAATCAAAATTTCCACTCGCATTTAACGTTTTAGACCTTCCTGAGCAAATTTAGTTTCGTATCAGTTTGTCTGTCCATGAATCCTTGCCACATCCATAACTTCCATAAATTTTATCCAATTTCGATGAAATTTTCAGGGATTGTGTAGGTTGTATCCTAAACTCTAAATGGTACCGTATGAATGTGGAATTGTATGAATGGGAATTGTAATTGGATTTATTTTAGCCACATACATTTGAGCATGAGCAAATGTAAAAATGTACCAAACATTAATTTCTCAAGGTCAAACGAACCGATTTTCCTCAGAATTGGTGAATAGTTAGGAACTAACCCACAGATGATCCCCAATGATTTTTTTTATTTTCACTTGAGGAAGATAGATAAGTGCCACACTAATTCTATTTTTCATTTAGAAAGAGAGAAAATGCGTGGCGGCACTTCAGAAGCTTTAGACAAGGACGTGTCAAAGGTTCTCTAATTCCAGTAATTGTTTAATATTAAGGACAGGATTTAAGGGGAATCTAACGTGTAAAGAGCAGAGTTCCTTGAGAACTCTTTCTGAGGTCAGATCTTACTCCAAGCCGACAAGGAAAGACGGAAAGTGGGAAAGAGTTTAGACACCTGCGAGCTTCAAGTAGGACCCATTACACGCTTCCATGCCGAACTGACACCCAGTAATGCTTCACTGAATTCTCATGGCAACCTTCGCATTTTAGGACTATTAAACGGATAGCTTAGGAAAAGATAAAAAAAAATACGTATGGTGTCGCGGGACACCCAGTAGGAACGAAGATCCTTACATTTTTCATTAAATATCATTTATAAAATCACACTGCTAAGTACGTAAACGTTACTAACTACTTGTACATGCTGGAGATAGAAAAGATAAAAATTAAAAGTAGTTAACAGTTTGTACCTAGCCGTTGTTTTCTTTATTTTAAACGTCCACGTTTAAGACGTTTTTAGGTCCATTTTAACAAATTTAGCGATCTTTATCACTTTATAACAGTGTCGGTGTTTGTTTTACCAAAACAAAATTATTTAAAAAGTTTTTTGTCTCATTAAATAGATGAACATAGAATTTTTTCTTGGATTAAGTACGCAGTATTATAATAATATACCTAATATATTGAAATAAGCGGTCAGCACAGATCAATTTTACTTTTAGCAAAAACCGTGATAATATTTTTTATATTTACAAAACGAAGTGACAGTTTGACATATAGCAATTATAAATAAAACAAATAAAGGAACAGGAACAGACTTCCTTAATATTGTCGATAACATATATTTTCCCGTCCTAAAATTTTTTAAGCTTACATTTACGCGAGCGATGCGAGTGAACGCTTGGGCGGATAACGTTGTCCAACGAACTCAGCCTGGGCATTGGTAAAATGAACATGTGTACCAAATTTCAACTAACTCGGTCATCTTTTTCTCAAGTTATTGTCATCAGTAGATTTCGTGACGGTGATTCTACGTGACGGTTATTTTGGTCTTTTTTCGGATTCACTCCCGGGCTCCAGAACGTGCCATAAGGAACTTCGTTCCAAATCTTCTCATTATAAACCATTATAATTATTCGTAAATCCCTACTGAAATTCTAAAGCATTCTAAGCCAGAAGCTTATACCAACTGTAATTTTATAGTTCAATGTCAACTAATAATACTTGTTTATTAGTTATACGCCCATCATTATATTTTTGTATCCATACATGAAGTATGTGCACTATCTGATTTCATTACAAGATTTTTGGTACTAAATATGTACATATTTTAATTCTTTGCTCTTTACATTGAATGTATAGTATAGTGTCTAATAATCTTCCAGGCCAGTGAATTTAAAAATATTTGATGCGCACTCATTTTAAAATCCCATAAACCAAAAAAACATCTCCATGGGGAATACACTTTTGTGTTCATTTTAAATAAGTACACTATCTGATTTTACTACAGAATTTATCGCTCAGGTGATATTTCTGACTTAATGTAACTCTTGAAAAGAACAACAAGCCTATCTTATACGGCTTGACGTGACGCGGAAAGTTTTTTTTTTTTTTTATTCGACATCTCCAGCTCCCTCTAGTACCGAAAAAAGTGTTTTGATAATGCACCCTGTACTTTTACGTGAAGACCAAACCGAATAAAAAGTATCCTACCTTGTAGATGAAACTTTGGAGATGGTACTCTACTCTGAACTTTTTTCGATCCGAACCCCTCTAAGTGAAGTTATGAGCCTCCATAGTTGAGTGATTTCCAATATTTTTAAGTATGTTTAAGGGATTCATTCATGTTTTGATGAGGGGAGGAGAGGAGGATTGGAAATGATAAGGGAGGGTTGGATGAAAATTTGTTCGATAATAATATTATTTTAGGCTAGATAAAGAACATTTCGCATTTTTGTAACAAAATCATTCTACTAACAAAAACCTTGATATTTTCTCGAATTTGGAGTGCTCATATTAAAGACTATAAAGAAATCTACAAATTAAGAGAAAACAATTCAAATTGCAATTTAATTATTACTGCCCTTTTCATATGAACAACGCGAATTCAGACATTTTAAATTTGTCATAATTAAAAATCCAATTCAGGTTATCTAGTATATTCAACATCAGTGGCGTAGCGCTAAGGGAGCGAATGGAGCAGTCGCTCCAGGGCGCAAGAATCCAAGGGGGCGCATCCTCCTTGAGAGGAAAAAATTGCAGACGTCTTGAAAACTTTATTAGTTACTTATTTTAGATTTAAAATAGCCTACTACTAGTAATAATGTAATATACTGTATACTGTACTGCATCTATATGCCCTAATATTTCATTACAATACATATTTAAAAATAATAAATCAATTTTTAAGTTTTTGGTAGTTTTCTTACTACCGAAAGATTAAATTTTAAATAATTCAAATTACAATTATCAATAACTGCGGGGGTCTATTTTTCTCTGTATGTCTCCCGTAGTTATTGATAATTGCAATTTGAATTATTTAAAATAATAAATCGATCAGTTGAGTGATTAAGGTAAATAATATCTATAAAGGTTGTTGAAACACTTACTTTTGAAAAATAATGCGCTAAAATTGCAAATAAAATTGTTTGATCTTTACACGTCTAGAGAAGTTTATTATAAATCAAACCAATTTTAAGTGTTAAGAACTCTTTAGTTTATGAAGACCAAAAATTTATGACAACCAAATAGAAACCTAATAAAATGAAAATACTCTTATACAGGGTGTTTACCGGGAACCGCATGTTTTTTATTGGGTAGAATACAGCAGGTAGTCAGGGATGGCGGTTGGGAAGGTCCTATTGTGTAGAGGGGAGGTTGAAGTTTCAGTTACACTCAAGATGTGGGACCAAATTTCAAATTTTCAAAGGAACGTGTCCGACAAGCTTTCCCTAGAAAAGTAATCTCTCGATTTGGAGATGTTCCTTGAACCACTAGGTCCCCGATCTGACATCCCGGACTTGATTCTTTAAATCACGAGTTTACGTTGAAAAATCACACTCATTACATTACTAGAGTCGAAGACAGCCATTCCACGAGAAATTTCGCATGATTCAATGCGTAACTTCAGGGAACGTCTGGAAACATGTGTTCAATCGGAAAGTCGCCATCTACGCGATGTTTATTTTGCTAATTAATTTTTTGAATTAATTTTAAGATTTTCTTCTAAGAGTTTGTAGAACAAATTGTTTAAAAAAAAAACAAAATTTGGTTCAAAATTTAAATATTTGTAGCTTTTTGGAAACCATGCGATTCCCGGTAAACACCCTATATAACATATAAGATAATATTGTAAAATTACGACAACACTAACAATAAAACCATAAGTAAATTTTTAGTAACAAAACCATTTTTTTAGTGGGGGAGGGGAGGGGGGGGGGTGCTTAAGTCACTATCGCTCCAGGGCGCTTCAAAACACGCTACGCCAATGTTCAACATTCCAATTTTACAGAACAACTATAGTTTCTTACTCTTACAGTTAAATATCATTTCTGTAATGTCAACGATGTTAGGTTTACAAAAGAAGTTTAAAAACAAAAACCATTATGAAATTTTTAAAATTAGCATCTAGAATTTAAATAGTCTTTCACCTTTCTTACAAACAAAAATATTTTTGCAAAACAAAACTTGTTCAACTGTACAACATCAAATATCTTGGTGCGTAGGCTTCCGCGGACTCGTAATAAACAGCTTGGTTTTCGGTGAAATCTGAGTCACGAAGGGGATGAAGTCCGACGTTTTGCTTCCACTGCTGGAAGCATCTTCGGGGGTGAGGTGCATCGTGGTGTTCAGTATATCCTGTGTTTGCTTCGAGTCAACAAGTCAACACCACGATGCCACCACACCCCTGAAGATGCTTCCAGAAGCGAAACATCGGATTTTATCCCCTTCGAGACTCGGATTTCACCGGAAAACCAAGCTATTTATAACTTCAAATATCATTATGTTGAGAAAAAAAATATTAATAAAATTATATAGGTATATATTAATAATATAATAATAAATTATTAAATTTTCAGGACATGGACTCGGCTTAAGCTATTATTGGAAAAATAAATAACTATAAAATACCGTTTTAAGAAATGAATCAATAAAATTCAAAAAACCGGATGGATTTTTCCTATTAGACGTAAAAAAAATGTTCTTAGAAATGTTTATTTTTGTGAAAATCCGAATACAATTTAACAAAAAGAGTCAAGTTTAAAGAAATTCTTAAGCAGGAAATAGGTTTGGTTCTCCTTTTCCTCGCTATACTTATCACTGCGCTGAGGTCGTGTTTCAACACAACTTAAGCGGGGCATTGCCTGTAAGGTAGAAGCACTTGTCCTAACAGAAAGACATTTCCAAGTGTAGGATAACTCTTATTTGTTTACTTAAAGATAAAAATCAAAATCTCACGGTCAGAAATACACTGCGTTACCTTTATCAGATGTGTAGATCGACACCGGCTATCTCTCACCTTGTGTTGGTCGAAGTGTTGCGTTGCAGAACCTGTAACCAATAACAAATACTATAATAAAACACCTCTAATAGAATTATTAACTAAGATGATTCTGAGTAGTTTCCATGTAAATATGTTGGGAACATTTTTAAGGTGTACGTATTTAGATAGACTAAATTTCAAAATCATCGGAGCGTTTTGAAATAGTTATTTACGCACCAAGGGAGGAAACAAAGTCATTACTCCCTGAGCGTTATTGTTGGTTCCTGAGGCGAAGCCGAGGGAACCATACTGTCTAAATCCCGAGGCGAAGCCGAGGGAGTTATTTAGTTGGTTCCTGAGGCGCAGCCGAGGGAACCATGAAGTTTAATCCCGAGGCATAGCCGAGGGAGTTAATTATAGCAAGGGCATTTTCTTTTCTTTTTTAGTTTATTTGATGAGGAAAACGTCAAGTGCTCACATAAATTAAATATAAATATTATAAATATAACATATTACGTGTCCTTGAAGGTATCAGGTTTCGACTCTTTACGTATCTTATATTAATAGTTTAAAATTCTTTTGAGACCCTCAGTAGTAAAACTAAATTATTTTCAATTAATAACATAGTTACTGTGCTATAATTTTAATTATTGCTTGATTTAAGAACATACTAAAAATATAAACTTGTATATAAAGTATATAAAGTATATAAGTAACAAGCCTGATCTACCTATGAGGGGTGCATGTGAGTACTTATATTTGCATCCTAATAATTATTTGAATATATCTAACCACCATAACTTTACTATGTCTGATACATCAATACATTTATTAGTACGTAAGTGATTATACCCTGAGCGATGTTTACTTATTTGACATATGGCAATAAAGGAGAACGTTTTATGATTTTGTGATCTAAAATTATTGTGTTCATTGAAAGTATAATTTAATAGATATTTTATAACAAATAATAATACTAACTAATACATGACAATCGAGTTAATTATCGCACGAGTACAATTGATTTTTAGTCCTCAGATACGTAAAAGATTTTATCTACGATTGATACGTAATATAAACATTGTATCTCTGTTTAGATTCGTAGAAAGTGATTCTTTACACATCTGTATTAATTGTGCATGCGTGTCTCATAATTTTGAACAATTCCTCTTTTTTTTCCACTCTAGTGACGAAAAAAATAATAATTCCTCTTTTTTTCCACTCTAGTGACGAAAAGAAAAAGAATCCTTCAACTTTACACACGATTAGCGAGTTTTTTTACATTTAACCTAACTAATTTGATGTTTATTTAATAAAAGTAACTGTTTGTATAGATTTTTTTGTGAAAATCAATGAGTGATTTAAGTGATTATGAAGAATATGAGGAGAATAATACGCCTTCCGAAAAAATTAATGCGGCAAAAAATACAACTAACGAATCGATGTCATCTTTATCAAAAGAGAACTACGAGCTTACATACAGGAAGTTTATTAATTGCATTTATTATTAAGTTTTTATTACTGCATTTATTATTAAAATCTAACAATCGTAGATAAAGCACGGTACGCAACTCGTGGGAAAACGGCATTTTGCATTGCTCGTGTGTTTTACTACCCTCGCTATCGCTCGGGTGTGAATGTGTGAACTCCACAGTCGCATGCAAAATGCTACTTTCCACACTCGACGCGTAATGTACTATTATATGCAGAAAGGAGAAAAAAAATAATTAAATACGACTTTAATTTTAAAGTATTTTATTTAACATAAAGTAAATATTTTTATATTTATTTTTTAAAAAAATAGATATACTATAAACAATTTACCAAATAAGTTTAATCACGTTATAGATAATAATTATTTAAATAATGTATCTAAAATATGGATTAGTTTATCTACATTTAGAAATTATTATTTCACTTTTAAATTGTTTGTTTGTTTTACTGATAAATCACCAATACGACCGTTGCGATGGTTCATTACATGTGTCATGTGTGAAGATGACATGATAGATTTTGATATTAAACAAAAGTTAATAAATTAAATTGTGCAATTAGCAGCAAACATACTTACATGTTCTTTATCTGTATCTACGGCAACACTGGATGAAATTATAAGAATTCATGAGTCTCATATTATCCATATTGTTCCCTGTTCAACCTTACTGGGTGCAACGAGTAACTTTCCTCCTTGAAAAGTAGGAGTGCAAAGTTCACTTTTTCTCCCTTCTGGGGATAAAATCAGTCTTAAACCAGAAAAAAAAAGATTTTTTTTTTTTTCCAAAGAAAAAAAAAAATCCTATTCAGAGTTGATTTCTCTGTGGGAATAGTTAAACGTTTAGTCGTAATAAGCCTTCCTAGAGATATATTTAACCCTGAAGTACTATTAGCGCTCTGCTTTATACGAGGACGTGCTCGGTTCTGATTGCCTCTAAATGACATACTATTATCTCACCTTTGAAATAGCAGTTATTGTTTCTAAGTCAGTCAGTCAGCTGTGAACGATATTACGACTGGTTGCCCTTCCATTCTGACCACCTGCTTTCCACCTGAGTACTGAGAACGCTAGGACTCAGACAGGTCTTTAATAGCCCACTTTATACACAGACCTTTACCCCCTTCAAAAAAACTTATTATCTCTCAGTTCAGCAGGTGACCTCCTTATGGTGTAATGAGGTAATGAGAATTAGTACAGATATTTATTAATATTATAAATATTAAAAAAAAAATTATATTAGTTTTATTTTATAGAATATTAGTATTTACTCCAAGAGCGCAATTCATGCTAAGAATCAGTGTTGTTTTACTGTTGATTTTGCAAGTAAAGATCATTATTAAAAATTAAAAGATTAGCAGAATAACTATGAACAACATGTTTGTCCGATATGTTTCACACTGATGATCTCATCGAATAGATGAATAAAGTGGTCGGATAACCCCCGTCCTGTAATGACCTAATAAGCTGGCGAACGGGACTAAAACTCCAAAGAAAAAAAAAACATGTTTGTCGCAAAAGATGTTTTAACCTAATAACAGGCCATAATCTTTGGCAAAGCAGTTTAATAATGGGTCCGAGACAACTCAGACAAACATTCTCAAATACGAATATAAAATGACAGCCCATTGTTTTCCATTTATTAGTTTTCTTGTTTTCGTAAATTAATTAAATTATTATTATACATTTCATCTAAATTTATCATAAAAATAACTTCTGTGTTTAAAGCTAATGCCTCACGAACTAGATTTTACCCGGGAAAACAGCTTATATCGCTAGATTCGTTTTTAAATGGACTAAATTTTAGAATGTTTTAATCAAAATGGTTGGAACCGTTTTCGTGAAACATTTTTTCACGTTTTCTTCTGAGTTTTTGGGGGGTAGCACCCCTAAATTTGGAGCCAAAATTCATTTAAACATGTATGCAAAATTTCGTCAAATTTGCCCTATATAGTTTAGGAGGCTTCACACATCTGCATAGACGGATGAAAGACGACAGAAACACATTTTTTTAAAAACCATTTTTGGACTTTGGAGACCTCAAAATCTGTAAATCCATCTAAATCTCAAAATCAAATATTTGTGCCACCACAGTCTTTCTCTTTATATAAGAAAGTAAAAAGTCGTTTTTTGCGTGGGTTTCTGTCCGAAAACAGAAAACCGTCTTCAAGGGCAGTTTCATAAATATGTTGTTTGCATATTTGAGAAATCACTGATAACTTTTTTAAATGAGTTTGAACACTTTCGACTAACTTCTTTAACTCATTCGCCCCAACAATGTTCATCATGGCACGAGATAGAGAAAAATTGTCAGTTACTCTGAGAGAGGAAAAATAATTATTTATTAAATTTGAAATTTTGTACTTAAACCTCCTTGCAAGAAATCAAATTTAGATCAACTACTTGTAGGTATTGTGACTGTTTATTGCAAGTGGGCGCACCATCATACCTCCTTATGTATCTCAAGGCAGTTACGTAACCACATGCAACTAAATAATTTGAGCCAAAACGCAAACTATTTAATTGTAGTTCGATTGCAGTTGCATGTGGGCGTGCTCCCATATAAGAACCCGCCGCACTCTAGGTAATCATCATACTAGGAAATATTACGTAAAATTTGTTAAATATGCCTGAAGCAATTTTGTGAGATGATGATTAGTCAAATGAAAAAGATATTTCGACTTCATGAACTTCATTGGGAAGTAAAAAAAAGTCAGAGCAATGTGTTGTACCAAAAATTTAAATTAGTCTGCAAGTAGCTTTCATTTAGTCTGGATATTTTGATTAAATTTTGACTAAAATTCTACTGTAGAATTAGATTTGTGCTGCATTTTCAATGCATGAACCTCGATCACCTATAATAACTCGAATTTCTAAGTCAATTTTTGAACAAGTATTATTTCAGAAATTATACATCTATCTACAATAATATCACAAAAAATTGGTTTACAAAGTATGCAACTTTTTAAAACTAAAAAAGAAATACATTTTGAATTAGAGCTACACTTAAATCAACTTAGAGTCGCATTTGCCCACCCCTGCTAAAGTGTATTATTAATTATTATACACTGAATACTACGTTTAATGGAGTTAATTCTAAAGTTAATATTAAAGTTTCATTCTACCTTCTTGAGACTATCTTTCAAAAAGTAATACTTATAAACTGCTAGGTCTTATTAAATTGTCTACATTACCTAATTTATAATTAGATCCACAAAAATACATATGTGGCTTTTTCATATTTTTTCTTTTTTCTTGATGGTGGACCCTTTTTTAAATTGCTAAATGATTGAAAACTATATATAAGTATATATTTTCTTCGGGCCTTGGTTAGGGGTTAGGGTTATAATAAATAAACTCCTCCTTTTCTTAAAAAAAAACAGCTATATTTCGCCCTAACTAAGGGCTTCCTTAGGCTGGTAATATTTCCTAGGACATAATCTTTAGCAGTATAAAAACTTTGACATGAAAAAACACTATAATAATAAAATTAACACTATAATATACTATAATAATAAAATTAATCCTCCCTGTATAACTAAACCCAGGGAGAGACTCTCATTTTTACATATGTGGCAATTTAATAATTCCATTTCGTCGTTTTGGTTTCATGATAAAAGTTGGCATAAGGGTAAACTTAATTGCCATAACTGTGGCAATAAACTTTCAAACTTTAGGTAATAAATTTTAGCAGTATTAGGTATATTGCCGTGATGTGTGTTCGTTTGGCTAACAATCAACAGTTTCCCAAAGTTCGTGTCCTATATTAAGACTCGCTTAATGTATGTTCGTAGATTATAAATCAAAAGAGCACTTTGTAAACCTTACATGGAAGTCAGTTAAATTGTAACTTGGACTATGTGCTGTTATAAAATAGCAATATTTACAGGGTGGACAAAAAAACCGCACTTTTTTAAACACTTATACCTCAGCTTCTGTAATAGAGAGAGATAAGGGGTTTGCGGGGTCTGAAAACTACATTCTTCTACTTTAAATTTCACATCTATAACTTAAAAACTATTGGGTGAAAGCCACGCAATGACGGTTTGAACTGGGTCTTGAAAAAAGTCGTCCTGGTAGTAATTCTTGTCTGGTATTATTGTTTTGATAGGCTAAATTACCATATCCATGGTGGAGGGGGAGGGGGAGGGTTCTCTATGGGTAAGTGGGAGGTGTCCCTCAGTGTTATATATAACAAACATTGAACATATTTTATTTTCAATGTTGCCTGAAGCGATGGGACGGGGCACCATCTTTCATAAACGTGTAATTTGGCATTTGATCTTTCATTTCAGGCAGCATTGTGCTTAACACATCTTCAATGTTTGTTATAACACTGAGGGACTCCTCCCACTTACCTACAAAGTGTTACAATTGGAAGCTATGCGATCGTTCTGAAAATCGAAAATATTTGATGTCTCCAATTTCAACCCTTCCAAGATAGTAATCTGTTTTAGATATCGGGGAACATTTACGGTTTTGAGTCTCTCTGACGGCCCGTCGGTTTGTCTCCCTGTTACTCAATTTTTGCGGAACAACATATCTTATAAAGTTATAATTAGCTATAAGCCCATTGTTGGTCCTACATAAGTTATAACCTTCTGCGCCCATTTGTTTCTCTTTATCATACGGACAAGCATACATTTGGTTACACCTATATCTTAAATTAAAAGTACTCGAATAAGTTTTATGAAATTTGGATGGTTTGCCAAAAGTAGACCGCAGATAGCACCAAATTAATTTCAATCACCTGTGATTTTAATTCTATTTGTGATTTTTAATAATAGATACTTTAAGTAATAAATCACATATTCCAAAAATGGAGGGAACATTTAAATAAATTAGACAATAATGGCTTCTACAAACATTAAAATCTATAAAGTCCGTGATAAAATGCGAGGAAGCTAGTTTTGAGGTCCACTAAGTCCAAAAATTGGTTTCATGTTTAGAAAAACATGTAACCAAGGCGAAATCGAGAAATTAATTTTAGCCCCAAAAACACTAAAAAAAGGAAAGTGAAAATGAATTATTTCTCGAAATAGGTCCCGACAATTATTAAAAAATTCGAAAATGTACCTAGTACATTTAAATGCAAATCTAACGGTATAAGACGTTTTCTCGGGAGATATCTAGTTTCCGAATTATTGATGAAAATAAATCTGATAAATATAGCCAGGTTGTTGTGAAGGAAATTTATTTTCCCTGTTGACCCATTTTGAACCACATTTCTTCAAATAAAAATTAGTTCTATGTATTACGTTGAGATGCTTCGAAATGGATTAAAAGTAATAGTATTGCTAAAACCAATATCAAGGTGGAGTAATATACAACAATTGGAGTAATATACAACAAGCAGTTAGAGATTCAACAGGACCCGAAACACGAACTGACCGACATTCAAATTTACCCCTAATAATCAAAACGCTTATAACGAACAAACGACGAGCTCGAGCTAGATGGCAAATAACAAGAACCATGACTGACAAACTAACTTACAACAGACTCAACAGACAACTGACTTCTATACTCAGACAGTATAGGGCAGACAAATTTGACGCATATACGGAATCACTGACAACTGAAAACAAATCATTATGGACAGCGACAAAGAGAATCCTTTCCTACAAACCAGTATCCTCTCCCCTTCGTCTTGACAACGTTTCTTGGGCGCTGTCAGATGAAGAAAAAACTTCTGCATTTGCCAATCACCTTTCCTCAGTTTTTACTCCTCACCCTGATGTTTTCGATCCCAACCATGATAATTCTATCCATGATGAATTGTCTATACCTCTACAATTAACTCCTCCTCCTCCCGCATTTCATCCCTCTGATGTATTACATATCATAAAGTCACTTAAGAAGAACAAGGCCCCAGGATCCGATTTAATAACAGCTTCAATCCTTAAACACCTTCCTAAAAGAGCCCTCCTGCTACTCACCTACATATTTAACTCTGTCCTTCGTACCACATACTTCCCTGTCCAATGGAAACTGTCTATGGTTATAATGATACCTAAGCCCAATAAACCTGCTCACCTTGTCTCATCCTACCGTCCTATAAGTCTTCTTCCAGTTATGAGTAAAATACTTGAAAAACTCTTACTACGTCGCATCTTTCCTATCCTTGAATCTCATAATATACTTCCAAATCACCAATTCGGTTTTCGAGCAGCACACTCAACTCTACACCAATGCCATCGCGTTGCAGATACCATAGCTTCCGCTCTTGAGAAGAAACAGTATGTCTCCGCAGCCTTTCTCGACGAAGTGCAAGCTTTCGATCGAATTTGGCATCGGGGCTTGCTGTGGAAACTCAAGAGAGTCCTTCCTCCGACTTACTACCTAATCCTATCCTCTTACTTGAGAGACAGATTCTTTAAAGTCTCTCAAGGATCCTCTGTTTCTAACTCCTTTCCCATCCTTGCAGGCGTGCCTCAAGGTAGTATCCTAGCTCCTTTCCTATATTCTCTCTATACAGCTGATATCCCACTACACCCAAATACTATCCTAGCCTCCTTTGCCGATGATAAGGCTATCCTCTCGACCAACTCACACCACCAATTAGCATCCCTATCCCTCCAAAACCATCTCTACAACGTCGAAAAATGGGCAACGAAATGGAGGATAAAATTTAACACAGAAAAAAGTATCCACGTAACATTTACCCTAAGACGAGCTACCTGTCCTCCCGTTATTCTAAACGGATCCCATCTTCCTGTGGCTAGTGAAGTGCGGTATTTAGGACTTTATTTTGACAGAAGACTTACATGGAACAAGCACACAAGACACAAACGAACCGACATGAAACGACGCTACAAATTACTTCTAAGACTTCTCGACTATAGGTCTAAACTCACGTTAAACAACAAACTAACTATCTATAACACTATTATAAAACCTATCTGGACCTACGGACTTGAACTGTGGGGAACTACCAAGCCGTCTAATTCCTACAAAATCCAATCCCTCCAATCAATTATCCTTCGTAAAATCACCAACGCCCCATCCTACGTATCCAACCTAACAATCCACAATGATCTAAATGTTCCTTTCGTCCATGATGTTGCATCCTCCCGCTACAAATCCTTCCACTCCAAGTTTTCCACCCATCCAAATCCTCTCATCCAAAATCTATCCTCAATCACACTTCCAGACAACCCCCGCAGACGCCTTAAGCGTAAGTGGCCACGTGACCTACTGCAATAATGTGACACCTATTATAAAACAAAAAACCGTGAGTGAGTGTCACTACTGAGTGAAATTACTCACAACAAGCGATTCAAGCTCTTTTTATTATTATCAATATTATTATTATTTTCATTATTATTATTATTATTATTATTATTA
>KZ651071.1:287316-304572 GCA_001010745.2 Gerris buenoi
AAAAAAAAAAAAAAAAAAAAAAAAAAAAAAAAAAAAAAAAAAAAAAAAAAAAAAAAAAAGGTGGATGAACCCTGGAGTCTATAGAAACAAATAATTATTTCAACAATTTTTCATCAAACTGTTACTATTAGCAATGTGAATTAGTTTATAGTCCTGTTATAAATATTGTTAAACATTCCCTCACCCTTTACGTCTGAATTGAGATTGCAGGTGGGTAGGGCGTCCGTTACCTTTAATTATTATTTTGACGTAGCTGATCAGGGTTCAGAAGGAATAAGGGTCCGGAAGCGAGCCGTAATTGCCGGATAATCCCGGGATTATCCAGGGGCTCCTGGCATTATCCCTGGATCAGACTTAAGGTTGGATTGGCTTCCACCCTTCACAACTTTTTATATGGGTTGACAAGGCGTCGTCGAACCTCGGTAGAAAACTTGTGTGACCCCACCGGAGCGCGATTAGTCGTGGTGGCGTACGTATCACCCGTTAACAAGGATGAAAGAAATATTCCCATGATAACAATTACTTTTATTTAGAAGGGAGCCGGTGATCGACATTAAGTCCAAAACTCAAATATAACCTTTATTAGAAATTATATAAAAGAGAAAAAAGGGCGCTGAAAAAAGAACTTTCTTTTTCAATAGATTAAAAAAAAAAAAAAAAAAAAAAAAATTGTGTCACACTTGATCTTAAATAAAGCACACTCGTGATTATCGAATTATTCGAATAATTATCAACATTTTAAACCTAGTAAGATATTTCAAAATTAAAACCTACCCGGAAATTAAAAACAAAAAGAATTAAAAAATAAAAAGTAGGTTGGATTTCTCCAGATTCCCGAAATTAAAATTACAGGGAAAAAGAAATATAGCCCACCTGATAAATTTTCCACCAAATTTAAATAAATATTTTAACTGATTGGTATAACTGTTATTTGAATATTAATTTTTATTAATAAATAATTAAGGAATGAACAATATAATCCAGGAAAATAAGGTAAGTAAAACCTCAATCTGCGGAATGAGAGAAAGCAAGCTGAATTTTTGCATAAAACTTCGCTTTGATGTTCTAATGAAGCACCAAAAAGTCTCATATGATCTACCCCCCTAATTTGGGGGGTAGCGCCCCCAAATTTGGAGCTAAAATTAATTTCTTGATGTCACCACAAAATATGAATTTTATGAACATGTATGCGAAATTTCGTCAAAATCGGCCAAGCAGTTTAGGCTCCACGCGTCTGCTCAGACGCCAGACAAACGACAGACTGACGACGAACAGACATTCTTTAAAGACCTCTTTTTGGGCTCAGTGAATCTCTAAACGTGTAAATTCATGAAATCTCAAAATCGAATTTTTGTATCATCACAATACTTTCTCTTTCTATAGGAAAGTAAACATGCGCGCTTCCGCTTCTTCACGCTATATCTCGAAAACGGTTGATCGTACGAAAAAAATGTTTATATCCAAACTTGTTGGGAATTCTGTTTTACGTAAGTTTTGATGTAACTTCTTAAGACCTCAGACTAACCGGAAGCGAGATTGTCGCAAAAAACAGATTTTCCTGACCTTTGGCCTTTGATATCTCGAGACGCACAAGGGTGAGCATATGCGACTTTTTGGTACTTCATTAGAACATCAAAGCGAAGGTCTATGCAAAAATGCAGCTTGCTTTCTCTCATTCCGCAGAGGAAGTCTTATTTCCCTGGACTAATAACCAGTTAGTTCAGAAAGCAAGAAAATCCTTTATTTTTATTTCTCATCAGAAGTTTAGTTTAATCTATGATAATAAGATTTTTGCGGTAGTGTTGTTACATAATCGAAGAATTCAATTTCTTAAGTTTGCATAACCTTTATAGTAGATAATATTTTTTTTTAAAGTAACCTCTCTTATTTGTGAAAAATGAGTATAAAAGTTGTGTGATAATGATTTTTACCACATTGTTTTTTCCTTGTATCTTTTAGTACAGCAATATTAATACATTACTGCCTGAGTAATAATATACTGTATACGATAGTACACAAAGGTATAGTCACTAGCTGTCTACCTTCAAATACACAACCATTTTCTTTCTTTTGTTTTTGATACACCAATAATAATATATTCTGTCTGTATAATACACTAGATGGTGGTACTCTAAGGTAGTCACAAGCTGACTACCTCCGAATAAACCAACAAGATTGTTAATATTATCACAGCCATTATTTATAATTTTGCTATAATTAGCCAATCCAATAAATATTGAAGATTAGGTAAATACTACTGCCCCTAATATTAGTAGAATTGGTATAACAAATACATTTATATTTAGGCACTTATTTTAGACTGTTATTATATTGTTGTTTACTCCCCTTATAAAAAAACAGAAGGGAGTAACAATATAAAGGATGTTAATGTTGACTAAACAGTATGTTCTTCTTTAAGACTGTTACTCCCCTTATAAAAACAAAATTGTAATATTCCTTTGTCCCAAAGTACATTGGACGTTACATCCCTTTGTCTTATTTAGTCAAAGTTATTTAGTCAAAGTCTTGTAAAAAAAAATATGCAGGGGAGTAACAATCTAAAGAAGTACCAATATTTATAATATTTACGTAATAAATATTCAATCTTATTTTTTTATAAAATAAACGAACGTTTACAATGAAAACATTTTCTGTTCAGTACCTGAAGTAAACACTGGGATGTTAATGTTGACTAAAAGGGGTGTTCTTCTTCAGACTGTTACTCCCCTTATAAAAACAGAAGTGTTGTATTCCTTTGTCCCAATGTATATTGGATGAAACATCCCTTTGTCTTATTAGTTATTTCGTCAATATTAGTTATTAGTCAACGTCATGTATATTCTAAAAAACATAGGGGAGTAACGATCTAAAGAAGTACTAATATTTAAAATATTTACGTAATAAATATTCAATCTTATTTTTATTTTATTTTATAAAATAAACGAACGCTTACAATGAAAATATTTTGCTGTTTTCTGTTCAGTACCTGAAGTAAATACTGAAGGTATATCCTTAGTATTTTTCTTTTAAAGCTTTATATTTTATACTATTAAGTTAAAAGTAGTAGTATCCATTATTCAAAGACACCGCTCATATTTAAAAGTCCTTGTAAGGTCAGTCAAAATCTTTTAACACCGAGGGTGGCCTGAAAAATTATAGGTATAATAGCCTTATTCGTTTTATAGGACAAAGAATGGAATCTCGACTAAAGAAGTATTATTTAACAAGGATGTTTGGACATAGTGAATCCTGTGAAGTGTGCAGTAGAAGAGAAACACGCGCCCGAACCAAGAGGATACTTTAGACTCAAGGGTCAATCTTACGTTCCACTGACCAAACACGAAGTGACGGCCCGTCATATCGGTCCCTTTCCGACTATTGACGAGACCACCCGAAAGAGATAGCTCTACAGAGCCAAAGGATTCCCTTACCGACACTTCCTCTTGTACCTACCCTTTAAGCAATAAAAAAAACCTGACTGTAGCGTGAATATGAAATCACGGTGACAACGAGGTGACAAGATACACCCTACTTCATGTCATCCTCCGAACTAGGTGTCATCAGATATCTTGACAGTTCAGAAATAATATACCTTTAGCATCTTCATGTGACATTTCTAATGAGTTTAAAATACAATACTCTCAATACACTTTCAATGAGTCCAAAATATCTACATATTAATATATGCACTTAATTAATATTTTATTTATATAATATTCAATGGCATTTTTTTCTTTTTCCCATTATGGCAAGCTTGTTCCTGTTATCATGCACAAGTTGATAGAGAACCCTGTCTAATAATCACGCCTACCAGTCGCCCGGGACAAGTATACTATTGGGCACACCCGTAAACAGCAATAAACGTACGCTGCATAATTGTAGGTTGAACTCGACTTGACAGTGCCATAGCCTTCACTGATATTATCGATTTTTTTTTTTTTTTTAATGTTTATTAAACTGGACTTATACGTTTCTAGTTTCTACACCAAGTTTATATTAGTACTTTGTAATTATTTTCAAAATTGCGAATACATTTTTTTTCTAGTTTAAAACGCTAACGTTTATTACATGTTACTGTTTAATATTTGTTTTAGTTTTTACCTTCATTTCAGCCACATTTGTTAAAAGCTGTTGAAAATGAAAATTTTGTCATAATAGTTACACGCACTCTTAAAGACCATTAAACGATGCATAACATGCCATAATGCTGTGTAAAACCTTTTTTAGTCATCTGCCATATTAGCCGCCATCTTGAAAATATTAAGTGTGAACTTTTAATAGTTACATAGTGTTTTTATATTCTTATTTTCAATTGTTTTTATTTTATTTTTTTGTTTCTCTATTCTTCACCTTATAGTTGTTTCTATGTGCAAAATATGCGGGGAAGATTGAATGACTGGAAGTGGTTCAAAATTTGGGTAACGGAATTGTGCGATCAAACTTACAAAGCAAAGTAATATAAGACCAGTAAAAACACTAACTTACAAACTGAAATGAAGAACTCATTCCGTTTGCTCAATAATATGTCAAACTATGTAAACATAAAATTTACGTATTACAAATAAAAATAAATGTATATCAAGACCGAAATATAAAAGTCGATATTTATAGATGATGAATATATTTTATTGGGGAAATCAACGAGTCTATTGTAAATTGTCAACAGTCTATTGATAGGTGATTGGTATTGTCAATTTGATATATTTTTAATCTGTTGGTACTTATTGTGATTTATACATTATAGTTAAAGCGTAGTAAGCATTAACCTTACAGAACTAAGATAATATTAGACGGATAAACCCAGTTATTTACAATCAAAGAATAAGATAATAATCTGTAATTACTATAATTATTACTTTTCTCACTTAAATTAATAATTGATGTAGCTAGTCTTGTTATTACAGTATAAATTGTTTAGCTTTTTTAACTGTGTTTTCCAGTTATTAATTAATGTACGAACCTATTCTAATTGATTATGGTAAGATTAAAAAGTATATGTAATTAACAAATTGTGTAATTGTATAATTGGAACGGGTTTCCTTCATCTTTTAATAGACATAGGACTTAAGAAAAGCATTCCGTCTACACCGTTAATCCCAATCAAAACCTAAATGATCAAGCCTCCAATTCTATTAAACATGAAGGAATAAGTCCAAAATTAAACAAGTTAATAATATTATCCTTATCCATTCTCTCACATAAGATGCTTTGACACGGGACTTGACAAAAAATACTTACTGAAATAATTTGTGACCCCATAAAGCGAAGCATTCTTGGATTTAACAAAAAGGATAAAGTGATAGTCCAGGAGAAAGCGTGCAAAGAAGTGTCTGACTAACATTAAGCTAGAATTCTGGTTATACAAGTTAATCTTTTAGTGCCTTTTAAGATTATGTTATCAGTTATCTTCTAAGTTCGACGTCTGTGAGGCATAGTTTTTTAGTAAGAATTAGAAAAAAAGAACTGGTGGAGAGTGGCCATGTCCCGCCCATTTTGGTTGACAATGTGATATTCATGATCCTGAGTACAAAATTAGTAAATAGACCAAAAATAAAGCTGATGTTAGTATTTTACTTGATAGGTCAGTTATTCAAATACTACTCCAAATCAAAGTGGTCGCCTATCAAGTGGAAAACTCTCATCAACTTGATTTTCGGTCTACAAACTAATTTTGTAATCAGGATCATGAAAGCATGGCTCTCCACCGTTTGTTTTTTTGCAAATGCCTATTGCCAAGCTATATACCACGGACGAACTTAGCCAACCATATATATTCAAAAGACACCAAAAAATTAACTTATACACAACATTCTAGCTTGATGTTAGCCAGTCACATTATTACACGCTATCTTCTGGTCTATGAGAGGGAAAATATCACTATTACCATTTGATATGCTTAAAAATGGTGGATTGGTACAAATGAATAAACATAGATATTTTATAATAATGCAAGCAGAATAAAAGCATTAAAGGGGCAATCTATATATATAAAGATGAAAGTCTGTGGGTGGGGGGTGTGTATGTCCTTTATACAAATCTACAGTTTCATTCCGATCTCGATGAAAATTTGCACACTTGACCTTCAAAGCAAGGGGAAGGGCACTGTCTATGTGAATTTTCGAAATTTAATTTTCGGTACCCATAGGTACGGGGTACAAGAACTGAATACGGGGTCAAAGTAATAAATACCCTTCATGATGAATATCGTTGAAAAGCTCTTTGAGAGTAAAGTAATTGTTGTTATGTATAGTTTTGTCATATTTTCATTAGGAGGGGGGTAAAGTGTAAAAATACAACTACATATCTATAATATAAGTGGCTTAGTCCTGATTGGCTGACATAGAATCAACGCATAGCAAAATCTTCTTAACCGAGAGACTTGAAATTTTGAGGATACACTCTATTCATATCATAGGCACTCGCTAAGAAAGGATTTTGCGTTTTTTTTATTTAGGTTCACAGGGGTACAGGGTACAAATGTCAAAGTAATAAATACCCTCGATGCATATTGTTAAAAAGCTCTTTAAGAGTACAGTAATTGTTGTTATATCCTTTTTGGCATATTTTAATTTTGGAGCAGGGGGGGGGGATGGAAAAAAGGGGGAAAAATATATATCTATATATTTATAAATAAAGGAGAAAGTCTATGGGTATATGTATGTTCTTTATACAAATATACAGTTCTATTCCGATCTCGATGAAAATTTGCACACTTGACCTTCAAAGCAAGGGAAATGTACATGGATTTTCGAAATTTAATTTTTGGAACCCAGGGGTACGGGGTACAAGTAATGAATACGGGGTCAAAGAAATAAATACCTTTCATGATACATATCCTTGAAAAGCTCTTTGCTCAGTAATTGTAGTTATGTATATAGTTTTGACATATTTTCATTTAGGATGTTTTCAAAATTGATCTTTGTTCAGTTTTTATCCAAAAATTAAGAGATTTATTAGTGGTATGACATGGTCCAGTTAATAATAAGTAAGGTTTGTAAACTAATTTCCTTAAGACATACTTTTATAATATACATTTAGGTATCTACTTCTTTATTGATATTGTAGTCACTTAGGTCTTAATTTTTGTATAAAACCCGGGCTGCGCCGGGTACTTCAGCTAGTATTATATAAAAGGCCCTACACACGACCACCCGACCGTCAGGGTGAACGGGGTTGGTCCCGACAGTTGGAGCGTGTGTAGGCTGTTTGCGGACTGAAACTGCCAGACCCGACGGTCGGGTGGTTGGTCTTACGAGACGACCAACAAACACCAACCACCCTCGATTCTCCCCGATTCCTGTCGGGTTGGTTCGTGTGTAGTAGCGCTGTCGGTCGACTCCTCAACCCGACCCGACCTAACTTCCTCTAAAGAGAGGAGTTTGGTCGTGTGTAGAAACGGCCCGGACAAGGATTTAATCGGCCTTTAATCGTTGTCAAGTTATGGCTAACCTTTGCATGGAGTAACCTGAAAAAAAAGTAATCTAATGATAGGGAGTGGAAAAAGATATGACAATCCTATAAATATATACCTAGCGACGCGTATAAGGTTAATGCAATACATAATGATTATGTTGCAGAAGTATTAATGATATCAAGGTGGCGGTGGAACAGGAACGTATAGAGAGAAGCCGTAGATGGAGATGGAGAGGATGTAGTGAGGAGAATGTGTAGAAATAGAAAGGGATTGGGTAAATATTATTTTCTCGCTGTATGTCAGAGAGAAGTGACACAGGCAGGAGGAGGTAGAGATCGAAGTGACTTTCTACAAGGACTTGGCTCTTAAAGGGGTAAAGCTCGCCCCGGCTCTCACCCCACCTCGGCAGTATTTCGGCGGTCTGGGTGTGTGGGGCCGCGGAACGAGGCCGCCGGTTTCCCCCTATCGATTGGACCGCACCGCCATCGCCATGGTTACTGGTTACTTGGCAACCGCCACCCACCCACCAATCTACCCCAAAAAACCCCCTTCTTCAGGCTCCGGTCCCGTCCCTTCCTCATCCTCATTACTATTACACGATCCCACCCCTCGGAAAACCTTGGGAAACTGGAAAACCTTCCACCCTAAGAAACTCCCTCCCTTGAAAGCTTCTCTTCATTATTTATTACACCCCTCCGCTCCGGATCCCCGCTACCCTTAAAACAAAAAAAGAGCCGAATCCAAACTTTGCTTTTATTTCCCAGCCGTCCCGCTCTTCCCCGCTTCACCTGTTTTCTTTTTTCTTCTTTTCAGACGACCCTACAAGACCATCGCAATTATGGTGAAAAGCTGCTGAACCTCCCTCTCCCCGTCCCTGAACCTATGCTCTTTTTTTCAACCATTATTTTCTTCCTCACAAAAGAAACAGAAAGAATAGCAGAAGAAAAAAACACTCCAGTAATGTAACACTCCACTTATTAAAACCTCAATCCTTAAAAAATAATACTACATCCACATGAATTAATATGGTATTAAACGTAAGGACCCATATATAAACAATTATTATTATTTATTTATTCTTTTTCCATTGTTCCATAATTTACTCAAATTATTAATTAAACATTTCTTAATCTTAAAAAAACATTTTAAAAAAGGTTATTTCATAAAGAGAGATGTTTATTTTACTTTCTATAAAACCACAATTTTCATTCCTACTTATAAATTATATAAAGAAACTTAAAGTCCGACATTTTGTTAGATATGGGAGCGTCTATAGCGATTATCTTAAAGACGTGAATCTCACCTCGATCTCCAATATGATGTAGACTCACCGTCACCACTCACTCAATGTTTTGATTAATGTAACGCTTTCGCAATAGGCACCGATAATGGTCTTTTGAAGGCTGAAAGCTGCTTTGTTATCAAAGTCATTTCAATTTGCGTGGAGAGACTGTTTGTGTTAATCCTTTAAAGTCCCCATAAACACTTCAACTTGGTTGTCCAACTATGTCTCTTAACCTTGTTGATCAACATCAAAAAAGTTGAACAACACAGTTGAACATCAGTAGAGAGAGAACTAGCATACAGAGAACCCAGCATAAAGTGAAACTGTACCCAAATAGTTTCGTTCCTGTGTCTATCTGTCTTTCTGCCTGTCGTCACTCTGTACGGTTCCAATAATTTTTGAATCAAAAGAGATAAACACATAAGCTCCGCCCAACAATATCAAAAGGGTTTTGATGTGTTCAACATGGTTGTTCAACTTGTGATTTGGTCTCTCAAGGTGCCCATACACACTCCAACTTCAACTCAACCAAGTTGGACAACAAGTTGAAGTGTGTATGAGGGCCTTTTTACACTTTGTGTAGTTGAATAGGAATCAATTCTTCACTTATTTACATATTATTATTTTTTTTTAAAAAAAAAACATGATATTATACTTAAACGACAAGAACAAAGAAATGGCAACTATAAAAAAACATATATTCATAATTAATAGTTAATTGTACAATATAAGACATTTCTGCCTCTCTTTTTGTGGTTAAATCAAAGAGATTTTATATATTTATTACTAATATATAATAATTAATAATTGAGATGGTTCGTGACAGTTAATGTAAAATTAAGCTAAAGTGTTAGTGAGATGGTGTCAAATAAAACACACAGTGAAAATGTTTATGCTAACGTTTCGCTAAATTTACTACTATCATCAGAGCAAGAAACAATGTTTTCAACCTTCAAAATCAAAATTATGTTGAGTATTAGAGTAAAGATTAGTTTTTTTGTTTTTTTACAGAATCTCGCTAACATGCACTCTCAATATGAGAGACCATTAATACTAATATGATGATAACCATTAATAGGATTTTTTTTAAATTTAGAGACACAAAATGTTCTTCCTTCAGAATGATCACAAAGCTTCCGTAACCTTTAATAAGGTCGAAAGAATAAATTAAAATGATTTCTTAAGATCTGTTTTCTTTATCAAAATATATCATAAAAATTACTTCTCCCTGGTTATTGGGGCTCATTGTTCCTATTTCTTGTTACTGAAGATACATATATGATTTTCTATAGGAGATTATTTTCTATAGGAGATTGATTGTGACAAATTTATAAAGAAAGCCCAAGGATCTTATAAAATACGGATTGAGTACTAAGCATGAGATGTGTCTACTAAGAAGAAGTGTCGCCAAGAACTTAAAAAAAATCTGCATCAAACTTAAACTGCCAATGTGCGTGCGCATTAGTAGGACGAATATCTTTTAATGAAAGTTTTTAATGAAATATTTTATTGTTTTAACATGTAAAAAGTTATACTAAACTAGCAAAATAGAGGTGTACTAACGACAGAGAGGAGCTGTCTATACTAAACTTGTATTCAGTTAGGTAAAAACAGACTAAGTGCTTAATAGAACTTAGTAATTGGCAATTACATGATTACTTAAAGTTGTAAATCAAACAAATCGGTGATTCCAATAATAAGTAAGGAGTGACTTAGTCATATATAGGTATAGCAGTCGAGCAGCAAGGAGTGACATAGATACAGTCATATAGGTATAGCAGTAGAGCAGCAAGGAGTGACATAGATAGAGTCATTTAGGTATAGCTGAGAGCCCCGATTTCTCGAAGGATAACCCGGTAGACAAGGACTAAAATTAACAATAATACTTACAATATTACTTACTTACTTATTCTGATTAGTTGTGTTTTCTACACCTTCCTAAGAACCTTATAATAAAGAATTGTGTCCATAACAGGCAGACATTACCAAGTTAATTTGACAGAAAACTTAAAGCTTGGTAATTGGAAACATGTGATCGTTCTGAAGAACAAAGTATGTTATGATTTGAGTAAGAGGTTCTCTTACTCAAATCAAAAATCATAACAAATCATTTATCCCTACAGTTTTAACATTGTCTTCCCTTTTTTATTATTATAATTATTTGCATGTGTTTTAGCTTTAATTAGACTGTGTCTTTAGTGAATGTAGTAGTAATAGAGATGTGTTACCGTTAGCTTTGACTCATCATGTAAAATTAATTGCAGTGTATGACAAAAACATACATATGTTTGAATTTATTTTAATTTATCTAACAGTTGTGAACATGAGTATGCCTCGAGAAGGGGGCGAAATATAGTTATTTGATGGAAGATTAGTAGAGATTTTATTTCCTCTTTCGGCCCAATAAGTACAAATAATAATCAATAATATGAGGAACAGTAACCAGACAAAAAAGTATTTTATTACTCTATTAAAAAGTATTTTTCCGTCTGTTTCAAATACTCCAAGACATTAATCAGGTTCAGACAACAGGGAACACGTTTGGTTCCGTGTCTGTCTGTCAACATATATCAAAAACTACACGTCCGATTTTAATGAAATTTTTATGATAGGTCATAATTAGCCCATTGTTGGTCCCATATAAGTTTCAATCTTCTACGCCCATTTGTTTTTCTTTCACATGCGCACAAACATATATTTATTAACACCTATCATCAAAAGTACTCATCCGCTTTTTTATGAAATTTGGATAGTTTGTCGAAAGTAGACCGCAGACCGCAGATAGCACCAGATTTATTTCATCCGTCTGCGGTCTTTATCTTTTGCTAAATTGATACTTAATTCATGTGAAAAATCAAAACAATTTAGACAAATTAAAGAAAACGGGAGAAACTATTGATAAAAATTAGACAATAATGGCTTGTAAAAGCATTATAAAATCAATAAAGTCCGTGATATGATGCGAGGAAGCTACGAGCCCACTAATTAGTAGTCTATTTTTTTAATAAAGCACTATTTGCTTATTAATTTACAAAGCCTACATGTGTGAGACACAAGAGACGGGATTTCGTCTTATGGCTTTCCAGGTGACTAAATCATTTGGGGTTTTCTTTTATGTTTACAATTTTTTCGACCTTGAGTATGAGATTTTGACGATACGGCTTTTATTTCAAAAGAAAACGAATAAAATTAATATAAATACCGTTTTGAACAACTTTCTATAGAAAGTTTTAAATTAGCTCGTGACAAAATCATAAGGAAAGCCCAAGGATCTTATAAAATACGGATTGAGTACTAAGCATACCTCCTGGGTTAAGAAGTGTCGCCAAGAACTTGGAAAAAATCAACATTAAACTCAAACTGCCAATGTGCGTGCGCATTAGTAGGACGAATATCTTTTAATGAAAGTTTTTAATAAAATATTTTATTGTTTTAAGGGTTTTTATTTCAATCTACAGTTTTAATTTAATATATTAATCAAATTTAGCAATTAGAATAGTTTTTAATAACCGAATAATTAATATTAATTAATTTGGAAACGGGTTATTTCTATTGCAGAATTAGATTTTTACAAATTTTAACAAATTACCTTTGTAACTCTAAACAAAATAAACAAGATTGGCTAAATATAGTCCAACATCACTAAAAAATAAATTAATTGTACACAAGAGAAAACAAAACATAAAGCAAGGGAGTAATCACAAACTACCAAACAAGGAGCAATATGAAACGCGAGGGAAGAAAAAGCATAACCTGATCGAATTTCTAAGAATTTTTCCCATTCTTCTTGATCTTTTACAGTTATAAGATAACCATTGTACAATCATACGGGAAGGTAATCTATCCTACTCGGATCTTACTAGATTTTCCAAGTTCTTAGCGACATTTATTTGCCTAGTGCTCAATCCGTATTTTATAAGATCCTTGGGAAAGTCATAGTGCAAAGTGGCCTTTTCTTACATGAGTGTTATTCATTAAACTTGTCTGAACACTAACTGGTGTGCAACAAAATTGTATGGATAAAATGCGTATTGGACGTGACATAGTCATTTTATAATAATAGTCATATTTATTTAGAGAAATATAAAAAGAAAGGAAAAAATATAGTACAAGTACAATAGTGAAACCAAACACGATACAGGGTAGATGTATTGAGAAAGAAGATCAAGTATTATTCTTATTCATCATTACAACTTAATTTACGAAAAATGTTTGGTGATTTTTTTTTCATTTGATAATGATAATTGATAGTTTTTTTTGGCATTGGCCATATAGCCATAAAGCCATAGTGTTTTTCTGCTTAGGTCTTTCGTGTATTGAATTTCAATTTATTAATTTTCTTATTTTTTAAATTTTGATGTTAATGTCTGATGAAAATAATATCTAAGTTGACAGTGTTGGGTCAAAAAAAGTGCCAACATCACTTGGCGGTACAGAAAGTTGATTTCACAACTTTTTTGGACCACAGACTTGGCGGGGTGGTTTTTTTTACCACACAAGTGGTTTTTGGTCATATTAACTTATACATGGATTCTTTTTACTGTGTAATAGGGAATCTATATGTGAATGGTTACTGAATGAGTCTATTGCAATGAAGCTTTTTAAGAGTAATAATTCTCTTTGCATTGAATACATTGCACAAAGAATAATGATGTGTCAAGATCCTCCTCAACACCGCATTTTGAACACAGCGAGGATTGTACTTTTCCTATCCTAAATAAACAAATGTTTCATAATCCGTGATTGGCTCTCAATCTACTAATGGTCGTTGATCTGGCGTGGTTGTACCTCTGTACCATGGTGTTGATCCAAAATACTATTAATTGGTTTTTAAAAACTTGCTGAGGAGGTTGTATCATCCTACTGTTTCCAACTTTCCATAGTTGCTTTGAAAATTGATGCATAAAGATCACTAACCGGGACCTTATACTCTCTGCCATATATAACTGCGAGTTCTTCATTAGTTGCACTTTCTTTAGCCATTGATAGTTGATAGCTTTAAAATGTTATATTAAAATTGTAATCACCGATTTTAATTCTAAGTGTGTGGTGATAATTTATTTATTATATAAGAAAATATTATTGTGCTGTACGAATTTCTTTGTAAAGAAGTATCAAAAATACTCAGAAATAACAGACACTATTAGGAAGTGTCCAGGTAGAAAACTGAGATAATTACTTTCTAACTAGTGCATGAAGTTAGCTGCTCACTGAATTCAAGGTCAGAAAATTCTTCATTTCTATCGTGTTCTCAGCAGTCGTTAAGCAACCGTTTAATTCTCTCTAAAAAAAAAAAGCTAAATCCTTGATACTATGAAGCATACAAAGGAGGCCCGTAGGATTTTCAAAAAGAAGTTAAAAATGACAAAGCGCGATTCTTGGCAGAACTACTGGAGTGAGAGACGACGCCAACACCTACAGCTACATTTTACTGTATACTATTCAAGTAACCAGCAGTTGGAAATGGGCTCCCTCTCACCGAAGGGAACAACTTTACGACTTCTGGAGGGGATGTAAACATCTGACGATAGCTTGTTACTTAAACATTTAATGAAAGCTCACTTAGGAGATTGTGAATTCACAGATGAAAGTAATACAATGGTATCTGAATCAAGTTATCCCTACGGAGGAGGATAGGAAAATAGCAAAGCTAAATAGGCAGTTACCAGCTTTGCTCCGCTCAAGTCACCAGGGTTCGATGAAATTAGACAGGATACTACAAGAAGGAATGAAATTGATACTCTGGGATCTACTAAAGATCCTATAAGAAACTGCTTAATATACCTACCTACTGGGCAAAGATGGAGAGAAGTGAGAGTGGTATTTATTCCCAAACAAGGGAAGCCTGATCTCACCCTAGCCAAGTATTATCGACTTATAAGCCTCACTTCCATCTTACTGGAGGTCTTAGAGGGGTTTGTAGATCGACAGCCTACAAATCAGGCGGGTATATCTTAAAACACTTCTTCACCACCTAGTCACACAGTCAGGAAAATAGACGAAGCCCTTAATAACCAATCTTTAGTATTTGGTCTATTTTTAGACTTAAGGGGAGTATTTAATTGCATCCTGGTTGATAGTGTACGTCAAACCATACGGAAAGATGGTATCAAAAAAGTGGTGACGGACTGGATCCATTCGATGGTGAGCTCTTAGGTTAGCTGAGGCACAAAGAAATAATGTCAGCGTTAAAGAAATCGTCAAAAAAGGGCGCCCCTAAGAGGGAGTCTTTTATCCCCTCTTTGATGCATAGTGTGGATGTTCATATTATTTATAACCTGGCGGAAGAAGGATTCTACAATCAGGTTTTAGCCGATGATGTAGCCGTTTGAATTATGGGAAATTAATCAGTAACACCTTTGAACTCACTCATAAAGAGCTTTTAAAATCATCAAAATCAGTGCTAAAAATCAGCCCAGTAAAAACAAAGAAAAGAAAATTAGACGGTGCTCAGACTCTATATCTGGGAGGAAAAGAGCCTAGAGCTGTCTAATAAAGGTAAGTAAGTTCCTTGGGGTAATTTTAGATAAGAAACTTACCTGGACAATTCAGTTAAGGAGGCCAAACACGAAAAGGAAATCCTTGTTGTTTTGACTGTATTTTGACCGGAATATAAATTTCCCATGGATACATGGAGACTTCATCCTTGAGGATTTCTTCTAGGGCGAGGATTCAGTTGAGGAAATCCTCAAGACAATCCCGGAGGCTTTTTCCTTGAGGTTTTCCGTGTATGGCTTTTACAAAGCAAACTCAACAAAGGTTTCAGTGTGAAAAGATCTATAGGCCCCTCATAGGGTCTCAATCCTAAATTTATATACTGTACTGGATATATACAGCCATATTAAGACTACCTAATTATATCATATGTCTTGTGGCCAAGAGTACTGCTGTCCACCACAAAGAAGCAATTAGTGCATCATCAGAAAAACAGCATGTTTGGGAATACAATAAGAAGCAACCATCACAGATCCTAGCACGGAGTGCGGAGGTACTGGTGGGACTTCCCCTACTAGACTTCTCTATTCTACCTGAGGCGATATACTATCCTCAGCCTCTGGGCTTGTGGCAGGGATTCAACAGACACAGAGAACATGAGACCTTTTAGCAGAAAGATACCATACTGCACTAATGATTTAAGATTATTGTAAAGCGAGATGGAAATTCAAGAACTCTTAAGAGTTCTTTCTTCACTACGATGATAAGATGGAAGAAAATATGACAAAATCATACATATATTTTCACCGATATCTTTAAAACAGTGGTTCCCAACCGGTGGTCCGTGAGAGCCTTGGGAGTGGTTCGCGAAAGGGTCCGGTACCACATGTAAAAAGTTAAAAACATTGAACAGCCAGAAGGTACAGGGGTCTATCTACGCTATATCAAGTCGGTTTATTTGAAACAAAAGGTTACATTGGAACTCAATGTATTAGACATTACATTATCTATTAATTAAAAATAATAGTAATATCTCGAAATAAATACTAATAATATACTAAATAAATGCGATATCTCATGTTGTTTTCTACAACATTTTTGTGTGAGCAGGGATTCTCAACTTTTTTGTTTATTAAAAACAAACAAAGGAACTGGTAAGCACAAGCAGTGATTTGAGGTAAATTCTAGTTCTAAGCAGGAGCCTAACTCCTAGAATTCCTCAGCTTGTCAAACAAATTCGTGCACAAAAGTCACACTGAGAAAAAAAAAAACATCATTTTCAAACAAAATTGTGGTTTCAACATGCATTGGTAATATTTTATACTTTTATTTAATTAAAATTTGTAATTTTAAATAATAACTGTTTTTTACTTCTTGTTCCTTAACTTCTAATCCCTGGGGGGTTGATGGGAAGGGGTGGTCCATACATGATACAATTTCAGGCTGAGTGGTCCGCGATCTTCAACGGGTTGGGAACCACTACTTTAAAAGGACTCATCCGATTTTTAAGAAACATGGCTAATATGTCGTACATAACTACAGATGGTCCCATCCCCCGTTCATTTCAACCGTCTGCGCTCTATAACTTTTCCAAATTGTTTACTTCCATTAAAAATTAAAAAAATGACGGGTAGGTGTGAAAAACTAAATAGAGTAGAAAATATAATTAATTATATTTTAAAAGATTAACATAATTTCAGTAGTTATAAGAACGCGAGGAAATTTTACGCCACACTATTTCCTTCAAAATCAAGAAGAAAAAGAAACTTCTCTAAAAATTTATATAAATATTGTAATTATAGTGTTCTTCGTGTTTATTTATCATAGTTTCGAAAACGTTGCATCTGAGTCTAAATTTTCCTTTAAAAATTCGAATTTAAAACAAATTTTCCAATATATAAATATATATGTACATATATATCATTTAAATGTTATATCAAAAGTTTCAATACTAAAAGTGAAATTTCAAAATGTTTGCCACTTAAATGTATTATTTGTACTTTATGTATATATAATAATTATATGCATGCATATTGTACAAAAAAAAAAAAAAAAAAAAAAAAAAAAAAAAAAAAAAAAAAAAAAAAAAAAAAAAAAAAAAAAAAAAAAAAAAAAAAAAAAA
>KZ651071.1:312374-323638 GCA_001010745.2 Gerris buenoi
AAAAAAAAAAAAAAAAAAAAAAAAAAAAAAAAAAAAAAAAAAAAAAAAAAAAAAAAAAAAAAAAAAAAGCCAAGCATACTCGTATATCGGATGGGGCCAATGATCTTTATTCAAGTATTCGTCTGCATATATATATTTATATATATGTATATACACATACAGATGATATAATGAAGGATTAATATTCAGTAAAAAAAAAGTTATAAAGAGGCAACAAAGGTTTTCTAGGGGAACAAAAGATGTTTTGGAGAAAGGAAGGCAGCAATTTGACATTTTGGTAGTGCGTCATATGGCCAAGAGACTAGAAGAACCGCCCGACGTATCATAAACATACATATCCTTTGCACACACGTCAAAATAACTTTAGTCCAACTCCAAATAATAATAATGATAATAATATTAATGATAATGTCGTAGTTCGTTTTTTTTTACCGAAGAAAAACTGTGGTTAGGTTAAAAAAGACTTTTCTGTTTTGCACTACTTATAATGAAAGCTTACATTTCATTGTTGTTTACCAAAAAACCGGGTCTTCGAGGATTTAATATCCGATATTCCGCTACAACTTCTGTCTTTCTTCAGGTATGTAAACCAAAGAATTAACTGAACGAAGTATAAAAAAAAATAAATTACATATTTTCAACAAAAACATGAAATCTAGGCACTCCAACAATAAAAACTTTCACATTATATTACAAGGTGGCCACAATAACGTGCTTCACCCTGTTATCACCTAAAACCTAACCTAAAAATTTAAATACATAATTTATTATCATGGTATGAACAAAAAATTGTTCTGCAGTTTCTGCGCTATCCTCAAATCACATTGTTTTAGAATTATTAATGCGTAAGGACCCTTTTAGGTGCGAAGAATACAATTTAAATCATTTAAATCGCGACGTTTCGACCCTTTCTTTTAAGATAATCCTCAGCCAATCTTTATTTATTTAGGGTTTGTTAATAAGCAGAGTTATCTTATCTCCGTAAGAGAAAGTCATTATTTAAAAAAAATGAAAATAACTATTTAGTAAGATTTAAAATTTTAATTAAGAAATTATTAATTAATTAAATTAGGATACTTACTTAAAAAAAAAACTTTCTTTTATGGAGTCGAGATACCTCTGCATATATAAAGTACCGGTGTGGAAATCCCACACATGACTTCCATGAAATGTTGCCGTGTCAATACGTGAGCAAGAGAGAACTCAGTATTAACTACATCGAACAAACAGCTAATATTGATTATAGTTTTGCAACAAAAATAATAATGATAATAAACACAATAAAAAATATATATATTTAACATAAAAAAAAGAGGTTACCCTAATAAATGTCGGTAGTGTGTAAAAAGATTCGAGAATATGATGTGATCCGTTCCGTTGTTTAGAGCTAAACAGAAGTAAAAGAAAGGAGGTTTGTTTACATCTAGAGTTCAAGGAGAGTTTATGCGAAAACAAAACAAATTGATTAATTTTTATCCTTTATAACAAAAAACCTTTATTATTCAATGTTTGTTTATATTTTCTTTATACTTGTTATTAACTATAGAATATGATAATATAATAATAAAAGAATTTTAAAATCAGCTGTTAAAAAGGATTGTTTACAAAGTAAATAACACAGTATTTTTTTACTTTTAAATTTCGATTCTTCTTTATAAGTACTACAAATAATTACAATAATAAATACTTTTTTGAAACGGCATTAATGTGCGGTTTCAGCACTCCAATCAAAAATTAAATCGGTCAATTATTGCACATGATATAAGAGCTCAAAGTCAAAAATTTACCAAAAAAAAAAAACATGTCTCTATTTAAGGTAGAAGGGATGGTCCTACGACAAAAAGTCATAGGACCAAAGTTGTAGATCTTTTAAAATCAGTTACCGCTGGTGCTATCCGCTTTTCAATACGACTTAGTTTACCCGCAATTTGTTTCCGAAAAAACCCTTAAAAAAACACTTAAATGCCAATATCTCCTAAACCGCTTGTCCGATTGTGCTCAAAAAGTATAGGTACAATCTACTACATAAGTCACATATATACCCTAAAGGAAATTGAAATCAAAGAAAGCCTACAAAAGTTATCGTCGACAGACCGATTTCGAGCTTAAGTGACTGTAGCTCCGAAACGTCGTAAGCTACAATGATGTGGTTTGCGCCATCAGTTTTGCCGACAAATATCTAAAAAATGCCGCAAACCTCATCTCAATACGATGTCTTGAAGCGATGTTATAGAGGTTTAAAGTTCCGAACGAACGTACGTACGTACATACAGACATACATGTATATGAAACGGATTTCTATGATACCCCCGGGTTCTTAAGACCCCTCCTTAATAGGGATCTCGGAATCACGTTTTGGAGGGTATCACCATACTTCCATTTTCATGGAAGTAAAAACACTTGACTGAAAATGATAGGCTGAGAGTGACCTTATAAGAAAGGGTCGAATCGTCTCTATTTAAATGATCTAAGTTGTATTCTTTGCACCTAAAAGGGTCCATCTTACGCATTAATTACCTATTTAATAAAAATAAAGGCGTCGAATGAGAATTGACAGAGGTCAATATAACAAAAATGCTATTAGAGTATGTAAAAATTGAGAAACAGCAAATCGAAAATTAAACTAAATTATCTGAGTTCAGTTGATTTCACTTGGTTCTTAACTTATTTCGATTAGTAGAATGCATTTAACTAATAAAAAATAAAAATAAAAAGAATACTTTTTTTATTCATTTTAATTTGTGATTTGTTGTTTCTCAGTTATTACAACAAATAGCAGTTTTGTTATATTGAAAACTAAATTTATGTGTCAATTCTCAACCAATTTTGCGGATTCTACATTAATTTTTCTTCTAAAATAATTTAATTTCAGAAACAAATAATAGGCTACCTTTTAAGATTACAAAGATGGAGAGAATAGCACCAAATCTATGGGACGATTTTTACTGGTCTTGTATTACTTTGCTTTGTAGGTTTCATCGCACGTTACCGTTAACCCAATTTTGAACCACTGTCCGTCATTCAATCATCCTCAAATTTTGCACATAGAAGCAACTAAGGTAAAGAATACAGAAACCAAAAAAAAACAAAACAAATGTTCAAAATAAGACCAGTTTTTGAAAATGCTATTTTTATATTAATTATTCTTTTTGATACCATAATATTAAACTACGCAAAAATTCAATGTGAGTTAATATTTTTCTTCAAAAATAAAAGAGCTATCAGGTTAGGGCACGACATCATGGCCAACCTGTTAATATAAAAATTTAAAAATAAATTTTATAAACAAAATAAAATTACGGTGGATTGGAAAAAATTTCCAAATCAATGTCGAAGATCAAGTGACAGAAGTAGAAATAACTAGGGCGTTTTAAAATACATCTCTCTGATTAAACCAAGTGAAAGGGAGAAAAACATACTAAAAAATACTATTTTCACTGGGGACGAGAAGGGGCTTTATTAGAAATCTTCTCGATAACATGTCCGCTCTGGAATGACAAGGACTTTTAATTTCGGATCTGTTTTCGATTATGGTTTATATTGGTTCGAGTGCACTCGGTTCCAGATGGGCGAGTTCGGTATTTAATTATAGGTCTTTTCGGAATCGAAGAGACCTTAGTGTAGACTTTCAAACCCCGCAGTCTAAATGCTCGAGGATTCCACTACGCTATTGGCACTCTGTGTCAATCATCGACTCTCCCGTTGTACGAAGGATATTCACTTGTACTGTAATCACCCTTCTTATTGCTTAGGGCATTGTCTCCGCCCTATTACATCTGCTCGACATACGACTTCCGCTTCAAACTAAGAGAGTTCAGGAATGTTTGATTGAAATGGAAAACACACTCGAACAAAAAAAACCAAAGCAAAATAATAATAATAATATTTAACCACTTGAGATAAACAACGAGGGGAGGAAGCTGCCTCTTAATCAACGTATTACTTTCATAATAAACTCCCTCGACTTCTTTAACTACTCGGTCATTTTTAATTTAAAAGTCGACAAGATCATAGGTTATTTAAAATTGAAAAGCACACTGTGATTTTAAAAATTAAACACCACTAATTTAGCCTATATCTGGTTCATAGTTCATAGCAATAGATTAAAGTAGCCTTAACCCTGCACTCCGCGAAGCTCGTTCTAGGGATCAGTGGCTGTGTTTGCTATTATTATACTAATATAGGTAAATTAATTAATTAACTTCTTTAGATTGTTACTCTCTTGTGTTTAGTTTAAAATATAAATGAAAGACTAAATAAATATTAAGGGATGTTTAGTCCAATGCTGTAATGGAACTCCTTGTTATAAGAAGTTTAAAATCTTCTGAAAACAATAAATATGTACCTACCTACCTATACCTAGTCCAATGCACTTTGGGATAAAGGAATATTACACTTCTTTTTTTATAAGGGGAGTAACAGTCTAATGAAGAACATTTCGTACATCTTCTTTAGATTGTTACTCCCATTTGTTTGTTTATAAAGGGGAGTAACAATCTAAAGAAGTTCCGCAATTTAATTGAATGCCTAAATATTTTCGTTTCCGCAACCTTCATAAAAAAGAAACGGTACTATAATATTATCCTTTGTGGTCTTCAGGGTATTATTATAATTACTAATTATACCAACAACTAATATATATTTGCTTTGATTTTTTTTTTTTCTTTCACTATTTATTTGGTAATATTTTATCACTCACATTTTCAATCTGAAACAGTTTTTTATACCCCTGAAGACACAATAAATAATATTATAGTTATATTTAAGGGGACAACACATTAAAAATAAGAAACAGTACTATATAATAAATCATTCATTTTGTTTAAGAACACAAACTACCCCGGAATCGTAGTTTGGAGTCTATTTACAATTATTTACATGTAAAAATTCCTCTATTTCATTTGTTAGGCACGATAAATAACATAATATTTTTTTAAATCACACAATGACCTTATTTGTCGTATAAAAATATTTAAAACCACCTATATTATTAATCTATGCCTCAAGAGCTTTCATACGATTTGAGTAAAAAATAAATAAATAAAATAAAATAAAATNAACACGAATAACATGCAGAAAAATGTAATGCATACCAATTGTAACACATTATATCCGCCATTGTGTAACACAAAGAATAACAATTTCTGTGCAAGTCATTTTAGTTAGTTATTTGCATTATTATAGAAAAACATTATTTTTTTAATGATAACGAGGTATTCTGAAATGTGCAGCAACTTTCCAAAAATACTATCATTCATATGATTTTCATTTTATTTATTTTTAAAAAAATCAGGACAATAAACAAAGTAATGATATAAAACGCAGTTGCTCTTTTACAGACATTGATTTGAAAGGTTTTTTTTAAAGTGAAGTGGGCAAACTCCTTGACGCCAATACCATCCTATGCATTTAACAATATAAACTCGACAGTAACACCCCATTCCCATTATCTAAATATACATAACGTCTCTATATATGCATATAAATCCATCCGAAACTTAAACATATGTACACAATCACTTCACACGTATAAATACGTGCCGAGATCCTCCTGCATTGTCGGCACCCGCCACGCCTTTATATAATGACATTGTTTCCTAACTTTTCGCTTCGACAATTCTTATAATAAAAAAAAGAAGAGAAAGAAAAAAAAAAGAAGAATAAAAGTAAAAAAGCAGTGTTGAGAGGGGCTGGAAGGCCCCAGGGGCCCCCCCATATGTTGAGCACTTTGTTCAACATCCCCTCGGCCCCTCGTCTTTATTCCCGACTCTAGGGCCCTATCTGCACCCCTTCTGAACCCATTCAAAGCATTTAATGTCATTTTAAAATTAGTAACATAATAATAAATATCTAAATAAAAAAATAAAATAAAATAAATTGCAATTTAATTAATTTATTAGTTTATAATTAATTATTTTTAAAGAAAACTCAGTTCGCCATTACTCGCTAGTCGCAAAAAAGTCGAGTTGAGTAAAGTTCGCAACTTTTTCCCTGTTTTGGGGCATAAAATGTGTACTTATATAATTAAATTTCAAATCTCTAGCTACAATAGATCAGGACAGGGAAGATATGAACCAAAGGACGGATAAAGTACCAACATTTTAAGAGTTTCTAGGTCTAGGGTAACCTCAAAAGCTTCGATAACTACGCTCCACGCTTTTAGCAATTGCAAATTGTCCCTTATAGGCTTACTTTTTTGTTTACGTAAATTCGTTTTAACATAGTCTTTACATGGTACCGTGCTTTAAGAAATGCTTAAATAACCTTAAGTATCTCTTATCATTTAACTTATTTTAAGCATAACATAATTATACATTATTATGATGAAAGCTTTGCGTCAAAGCTTCTTGCCATTACTCATCCAAAGCGATCAAAATATCAAATAAGCTGTTTCCATTTCGGCTTATCCAGATTTGATTACTTTTACTTCTTAAATCGAAGGGGTCGCTTGCCGAGTCACCCTCATATTTCACGGATTATTAAATATAAAAAGAAAAAAAAAAAAAAATACTCTCACCCCTTCTTTTTCATTTTTTTAGGACAGATCAGAATAACAAAAAAAATCTTGTTGCATAACAAAAAACTTAACCCCAATATTGATAAGATTTAAGACGAAAAAAAACCTAGAGATAACTATCTGGAGCGTGGCTATATCGGGAACTGATGATTGATTGGCCCTAACTTGACACATGTTAGCTAAAGGGGTGAAAAGTAAGCGTACAAGCAGGGTTGCTTACAAGTCAATCTAGATTACCAGGTCAAGCTGAAAATATCCTAGTATAAACACATCTGTTTTTTTATGTGTAATTTCACATTGTGTATCAACTGCACTGAGTGAACATTCCATCAATCATTGGCGTAAATTCATAAAAAAAAGTTATCTGATGTCGTGTGAGTTAGTAGTAAGGTTTTTAGTTTTATCAAGCCTTAAGGGTTTTTTGCAAAGAATTCATTAACTTTTGCATCCAAGCTTTCCGCAAAGATGGCGTAAACATTGTGAATATTCTAAAAAAAACTATTTAGAAAATAAAAAGGTAAGGTAAGGAAGCTATGGTGGTCGTTCTGAAGAACAAAATTGTTTTCAAAAATTCCTTGACAGAAATCCGTTTTAGACATTCCAGGAACAGTTTTAAATTTTGCGTACCAACATATCTTAAAAAACTACTCGTCATATTTAAATGATCTTTAGATGCGACATTACAGGCCTCAGGCGTTAAACGCACTCGTGCTTTCAAACTTCGCTCTCGGCCGCTCTCACTGCTCTAGGTACGTAAATAGCTATTATGTATCTATGGTGACAACATTATAAATTAATTAAAGGCAACACTGTAACATAATAATAAATATCTAAATAAAGGTTAAAAATCAATGTATACATAATTAGTTAAGTTTCAATCTTCTGCGCCCATTTGTTTCTCTTCCATATGCACACAAACTTACATTAATTTCCATCTATTTCTTCTATATCTATATCTCTGAATCATCTGATTTTTACGATATTTATTTAGATAGTTTGTCGAAACTAACCCGCAGATAGCCCCAGATTAATTTAAACCGCCTACACTCTTATAAATTATCTAAATTGTTACTATATTGCTAAATTGCAACATAAAATAATGTAAAAAAAAATATGTGTGAGGCTCTCACGCATTAGAAGTGAAACTTAAGTTCTAGGATACATTTCTCTCTTTCATTTTTTGACAAATTTATTATTTCAGGATTAAGAAATGATTATGGGAAATTTAATTGAAAAAAAAAAAAAATATATTGCTACGCTAAGGCAACCACATTTATTCCAATAAAAATATATTCTTTTTTTATTTCCTGGTCTTTAAATAGATATAATACAATTAATCTGTAAAAATGTTACACTTGGACGAGTCTCGAATCGCAAATTTCGACGATGAAATTTCACTATATGAAAAAATTCACTCTACTGCCGTCAAAGAAGTTTCGCTTAAAAAAAAACAAATTTGAAAGATTTAAAATTAAATAAATTTAACAATAATAGGTTGCAAAAGCATAAAACTATTAAAGTATACGAATAAGACGCGAGAAAGCTATATGTCTCTTACTAATTGGCAAACATTTTTTGTCTTAAATTAAAAAAACAATCCTAGACAGTAATCAGTAATCTGTGGTTTGCACCTGCCTGTCAAAAGTTTTTGGTCCGAAGAATCCGTTTCAGACATCAGAGAACATTTTTGGTCTCGTATCATTCTGCCCATCAACATTTTTGCGAAGCACCATATCTTAAAAACAACTTGTCCGATATTGAAGAAATATGGATGGTATTTCGCAATCAATCAATTTCGCATTGGTAGCACATTCATTTTAACTTTCTGAGCCTATTCCTTTCTCTTCCACATACGGAGCAGAAGGTTGAAACTTATATGGGACCAACAATGGGCTAATTATGACCTACCACCCAAATTTCATTAAAATTGAACGTATAGTATTTAAGATATGATGGTTCGCATAAATTGAACGACAGACCGACAGACCGACCGACAGACGGAACCAAAAATATTTCCTGCTGTCTCAAACGGATTTCTGTGTTGGAATTTTTTAAATCGGAGTCCTAAAAACTAAAAATGTTTCGTTCTTCAGAACGATCACATAGCTTCCGTTACCTTAGGTAAGCTCGGAAGCAAGAAGGAAAAAGTGAGAAAAATTTTAATTAATTAAATAATAATACAGACAGTAGATACGAGGAATTATGTACCACATTTTACAGGCAGAAAGTGACGAACTCGTTTTACTTACAAATTCTGAAAAATAAAAACCTTGTTGGTTTATTGAAGTTATTTTTACTGGTCTTATATTACTTTGCTTTGTAAGTTTCATCGCACATTTCCTTTACCCCTAATTTTTAACTACTTCCCATCATTCAATCTTCTCCAAATTTTGCACATAGAAATAACTAAGGTGAAGAATACAGAAACCAAAATAATAATAATAAAAAAAACAAAATGGCGTCATATTTCTTTGCTTTTTAAGTTTCATCGCACACCTATTACCCCAATTTTGAACCACATCCCATCATTCAATCTTCCCCAAATTTTGCACATATAAAAACAAGTGAGGTGAAGAATACAGAAACAAACAAAGAAATTTTACATAAGACCAGTTTTCAAAAATGGAATTTTTATATTAATTATTTAATTTTAAATTATAAAACACGAATAACATGCAGAAAAATGTAATGCATACCAATTGTAACACATTATATCCGCCATTGTGTAACACAAAGAATAACAATTTCTGTGCAAGTCATTTTAGTTAGTTATTTGCATTATTATAGAAAAACATTATTTTTTTAATGATAACGAGGTATTCTGAAATGTGCAGCAACTTTCCAAAAATACTATCATTCATATGATTTTCATTTTATTTATTTTTAAAAAAATCAGGACAATAAACAAAGTAATGATATAAAACGCAGTTGCTCTTTTACAGACATTGATTTGAAAGGTTTTTTTTAAAGTGAAGTGGGCAAACTCCTTGACGCCAATACCATCCTATGCATTTAACAATATAAACTCGACAGTAACACCCCATTCCCATTATCTAAATATACATAACGTCTCTATATATGCATATAAATCCATCCGAAACTTAAACATATGTACACAATCACTTCACACGTATAAATACGTGCCGAGATCCTCCTGCATTGTCGGCACCCGCCACGCCTTTATATAATGACATTGTTTCCTAACTTTTCGCTTCGACAATTCTTATAATAAAAAAAAGAAGAGAAAGAAAAAAAAAAGAAGAATAAAAGTAAAAAAGCAGTGTTGAGAGGGGCTGGAAGGCCCCAGGGGCCCCCCCATATGTTGAGCACTTTGTTCAACATCCCCTCGGCCCCTCGTCTTTATTCCCGACTCTAGGGCCCTATCTGCACCCCTTCTGAACCCATTCAAAGCATTTAATGTCATTTTAAAATTATTCCACCGAGTGGAGCTTTTTTGTCCTTGTGTGATCTTATTTTGTAGTGTTTCGATAACGGTTCGAAAAACTTGACTTACATCCCCCTTGACCTGTTTCTTTGACACCTATGTAGTATTTCAGAACCTTTACTTTTTTTGTTTTATTTATTTATTATTTTTTTTTTTTTTTAATTTAATTAATTATCATCGTTTTCCCCAAACATAAAACTTAGTAAAACTTAGTAGCCCTGTAAGCTCAAAGGATTATTCAAATATTAATTAATGGCTTATAAGGTTTAAGGAGCTACTATTCTTTCTTACATAAATATATTCATCTATACTATTTTATTACATAGATTCTACGCGATGTTATTGCTTCCGAGCTTACCAAAGGTAACGGAAGCTACATGATCGTTCCGAAGAACGAAAAAATTTTAGTTCAAGAATTCAAAAATTCCAAGATAGAAATCTGTTTCAAACATCAGGGAAATTTTTTGTTCCGTGTCTGTCTGTCGGTCTGTCTGTCAGTCTGTCAGTCTGTTGCGAACCAACATATCTTATAAACTACAAGTCCAAGTTTAATGAAATTTGGGTGGTTGGTCATGATTAGCCCATTGTGTGTCCCATATAAGTTTCAACCTTCTGCGCTCATTTGTTTCTCTTCCACATGCGCACAAACATACATTAATTTATACCTATAGAAAATTACTTATATGATTTGTATGGAACTTTTATAGTTTATCCAAAGTTACCCGCAGATAGCCCCAGATTACTTTAAACCGTCTGCTCTCTTTAACTTTTGCTTAATTGATACTTATTCAAGTAAAAAATCAAAACAATTTTGACACATTAAAAATACACTGCCAATTAGTGTGGCACATAGCTTCCTCGCATGCTATCTTGTACTTTATTGTTATATTAGCATTAACGATTTATTACTTATTGTTTATTGTGTAAGAATAATTAACAGTTTTTAGCGATCTTTAACACTTTATAGGTCTGGTACTTGACTTTAATTTTGACAATTGTACCCCTGTACCCTTGGGTTCAATAATTATATTGAAATAAACAAACAATCCAATAAGGCATAAAATAACCTAATAAAGAAAAATAAACCACTTACAAAATTATGAAAAATTTATTTAACCTCTTTTACCTGCAAAAAACCAACAAATCGGTACAAATTTTTATAAAAATAAACAAATAAAACCACTTTAATGTACAAATCAAGGCCTTTCAAATGATAAACGACACAATACTAAAATCGAAAAAAAAGTGGTCACGTGACCACGGCACTCGGGAAAAAGTTTACTCTTAATTTCTCAGGTAATA
>KZ651071.1:344188-356566 GCA_001010745.2 Gerris buenoi
AAAAAAAAAAATAAATAAATAAATAAATATTTCTTAAAAAATGATTGAGAAAACATAATAATCTAAATGTTTTTTTAAATTATTTTTTAATAGTTAAGTGATGGATAAACTGCAGATGAACTGGAACTTGTATAATTTGCAACATTTATCTTTTTACTGCCTTTATAAAGTAAATCTCATTTCTCCTAATTGTATCTGAATTGGTCAATGATAGTAAATTAATTGTTTTTATTTGAATTATTGTACCTGCAGTAGCAATTTTTACTTTTCCTCACTACCTATAGTAGGAAAAGAATTGCTTTTTTTTTTTTAAAGTACCTTAGAAATTTGTACTGACAATTTCAGTGAACAACAATACGTAGTACATTTTAATTCTTGAATGAAACTTTAAAAAAATAATTTATACTTTAACTGAAATAACAAAATTATAAAAACCTGTACGCTAGCCAATGAAAAGATTAAAAAAAAAATTAAATATAAAATAATACTGTAAGAGGGAGAGGATGATTTAAACACGAATCTTGTATTAAAACATGTTTCTTGCATAGTTCATATAATTTTTGTCTTTGGGAGCACCAATATATGTATTAGGAAAATGATTCAGGAAGCACCTACATCCGAACTTCTACCCAGTATGGTGCTCTTTTACAGTTCTACCCAGTGTGGTGTAATACCCAGTACGGTGCTCTTGTGCTTCTTTCCGATTATGGCTGTGCCCAATTATCGGTTTTTACCAAATTATCGTATATCAATAGTTTTAACTGGAATATCAAATACATATCACTCTAAATAAAAATGCAAACAATTGAAACATGTTTTTTATGTTTTCACACACACTCAGAACCTGTGCAGACGATATAAATATCTGCCAAAGAATAAAAATTTATATTTTGTCTTGTGGCAACTAGTCAAGATCAACAAATCCACTAGAAAAATTCTGAATGCTATCAGAACGATCGATGCCAGAATACAGAATGTGCTGAACCGTAGAATGTCGGATTAAAGAGTCTATTGTATTACATTCTGATTTAGAGCATTATTTTTGATGAGGGACCACACCCTTTTGCTGAACACTTTAAAAAAAAATACTGTGCTGGGATAAACCTTTTTTATTCCCTTCTACAAAAAAGTAGATGGCAGAAAAATAAAATACATTTTTAAAGTTTTTTTTTTTTGTTTTCTTATCATTTTAGGTAAACAAAAAATAAATTAATTGATTAAATATTATAAATTACACTAAATTAGTTTTATATATTGTTAAGTAAAATAAATTAACTTAAAATTAGTCTTAAGTGATTATTTGAGCAGACATACAATTAAATGATTTAAAATTTAAAAAAAAAAATATAGGTAATTCTCTTAGTAAGCTGGACTGCTAAATAGATTAAAAATCAATAAATAATAAAAATTTGAAACAAAAAAAGTGACCTCTTACAATCATTAAAAGATATCAATGGGATTTCTGATTCAGTTCTCAGAGTTCATAATTTTAGTAAACAAATACAAAGAATTAGGTTGCCTTTTGGGCACTCTTATAAAAAAGGGCCCCCCGCTTTTTTTTTCAATCTAATATACTTTCGGACAACCGAATACACACTTTTTTTATATAAAAGTGTGATATTCCTTTGTCCCGAAGCATATTGGACTGAATATCCCTTTGCCTTAATAGGTACTTAGACTAAGGGATATAAACTCTCCTGCAAATTTCCTATACAAAAAGGGGGCCCCTTTTCTATAAGAGTACCGCCTTTTGTTAGTACAAAAGTAACAAATGACACAATTTAAACTTTGTGTTAACTACTTTAAGCACATCCTAGAACAGTAAATTAACTCATTAAAACATAAGTATCGATCAAAATAAATACCAATTGAGAAAAAAATATATAGATTGCCTTTTTATAATTCCTAATTAACAATAATTAAACTATCAAACTAAGTTTGGATATCGTTAAGTTAAAACAGGGTTAGTAGTTATAAATTAAAAAAAAAAATAAATAAAAAAAAGGTCACTAAAATAATATTGTTATTAAAGCAACTATTTATTTGTAAGTACTTTGTGCACCTGTGTGTATGACTAAATTATAATTAGAGTAAAAAATGTTTAATCAAATAGTTTAATACAAATTTTAATTCCACCTCCATAAGAGAGTAACCACAATTTAAAAAAAGAAAAAAAATTAACTAATTCTTAAACAAAACTAATAATTTAGCTCTCATCAATGGTTGTAAAAAATGGTTGCAAAATAAAAATGTTATCCAACTGGAGAATAATATGTTAACAACAGTATGTTCGATAAGCCTCCAACAATTTATAAAAAAAATAAATAAACGTGTTACCTTTTCATTCTTACTCTCTCTGTATATAATAGAGTAAGTATTGTGAGGGCAAGAAAATTACTTTTGAGATTTTGATGGAATTTACATCAAAATAAATTTAACTTTGGGGTCCCCTGAGTTCAAAAAGTGGTCTTTTAAAAAGTCTGTCTGTCTGATGCCATGTACCCTAAACTACAGGACCAATTTCAAAGAAAATTTGGTATACAGGTTCAGAAAAATTCATACCCCAAGATATAATAAAAAAAATTAATTGTAACTCTAAATTTGGGGCTTTACCCCCAAAACTATGAAAAGTATTAATTTATGTAATTCATATAATTATTGTTTTCCCTGGACAGATATAGTTCCTAAGGAAATAGCTATAAACAAAAAGATTCTATTCCCCGCTGAGAACTATTTTCATTATATTGAGGGTTATTTATATGTATATTTTTTTTATATAAAGTGTTTAATATTTACAATTTTAATTGCAAATAAATAAATCTTTATTAAAATAGTTCAGAGAAATTTTGTTCTCAAAACTTTCAGGCTTATTCAATTTACACAGAAGGAAAATTTAGAGATTTAAAATCCTTCTAGAAATAACAATGACTGAAGTAATCTATAAGAAAAACCATTTTTAAATAAGTGTGACTTTTTTAATGTACTCATTAATTAAATCTTTTATGCATTTAACTAATCAAATCATTTTTAAATAATATAAAATAATTCAATAGAGGAAAAAAAATCTTAACAACTCTAAACTTAACAATATTTATAATAATATTTGATCATACCATTTTTAAAAAACTAATTTTGAATAAAGACTGAAAAAAAGGCAAGAAAAAAATTATAATTTGTTTAAATAATAATAATAACTAAAAAAAAACAAAAAAAAAAAAAAAAAAAAAAAAAAAAAAANAGAAAGGAATCAAGAGTTGTTTCCTAGAAAGGAATCAAGAGTTGTTTCCTAGAAAGGAATCAAGAGTTGTTTCCTAGAAAGGAATCAAGAGTTGTTTCCTAGAAAGGAATCAAGAGTTGTTTCCTAGAAAGGAATCAAGAGTTGTTTCCTAGAAAGGAATCAAGAGTTGATTCCTAGAAAGAAATCAAGAGTTGTTTCCTAGAAAGGAATCAATTGTTGTTTCCTACAAAGGAATTAAGAGTTGTTTCCTAGAAAGGAACCAAGAGTTGTTTCCTACAAAGGAATCAATTGTTGTTTCCCACAAAGGAATCAATTGTTGTTTCCCACAAAGGAATCAAGAGTTGTTTCCTAGAAAGGAATCAAGAGTTGTTTCTTAGAAAGGAATCAATTGTTGTTTCCCACAAAGGAATCAAAAGGTCGTTTCCTAGAAAGGAATCAAGAGTTGTTTCCTAGAAAAGAATCAAGAGTTACCTCTACATTATTATTTTGATACAGAAGTAATAAGAAAATAATTTAACGTTGAACCAACAGCATCCATACCAATATCACATAACAATTTTCAAACCGCTTCAAGTAGTTTATTTATTGTTGTATGAGGGTGTTCGACAAATAATTTAGATAATACATTGCATATGATACAAAATTAAAATAATTCATTGCATTTTAATTGTCAAACAGTTTTTTTCTTTACTGCATGAACTAAATTTAACTCAAGTTATAAACAAACTTATATTCTTTCACTGAAATATTTACAAACTTTATTTAAAAAAATATCACCTAATTTTAATCAGTTCTAATTCGTTAAATTTGATTAATTAATTTACATTAGTAATAAGTGTTACAAGTTATTAAAATATAGATGTTTTTATACAGAATAGCTTTCCTATGTTATATTTTAAGAAAGTTTATAAAAAATAATTTCATTAACAAAACAAAATGTTTGGTGGAAAATGTATTATTAATAGTGATCATATTTGTTCAAATGCCATAATAGAAAAAAATAGTCTATTATTAAAATGAAGATAACAGAGGGACTATGAATATTTAATATACCATAATAAATAAGTACTATTCATTTACCATAAAAGTATTTTCCCAAAAAATATTCAGATCATACACTTATATTTCTGATACAATCAGGTCTTAACAGTGAAGAAATCTTTTGTACATGGATTTAAATGAGGATTTTGAATGACAAAATATAACTTCATTGTATGAATACATGAAATAGTTAAAGTAATAAAAAAATAAACAATGTAAAATGGGTAAAACGACACCGAATTCAAAAAGAATTTTCATTAGACAAGGTGGCGATATTTGAAGCCTCGTAGAGGAGGTAAAAGTTTCAGTTAGCTGGAATCAATGGCTTGTAGTAAATTGTGAAGTTCACGGTAGCTCTGCCCTATAGGTCCTTGCACTGTTTGATGTTTCAAGACTTGTGCTCTGATCAAAACTAAACTGTTATAGCACTTCATACATTTGTTATACCTAAAAACAGATGATATAGTGGGTTATACGATGATATAGTGGGAACCAAGATAAGTAACAAAAAATAAGTATGCAACATTTTACTTGATTGCATCAGAAGGATTTGTGCAGTGAAGCATTACTTTTGTAATAGAAGTAAATTAGTTGTGGAGAAACATATAATCTGCAGGGGGACACTTATTATTATGTAATTCAATCAGTAAAATTTAAACTTATTTTAATAAACTGGAAGGCTTCAACTATACTTACCACACATAAGTAGAAAGAAAAGATGTAAAAGTCAAAAGAAAATTATTGCAACCTTACGCCCAATAAATATTACCTAGATACATCAGCAATGCCTGATTCTGAAGAGTTACCAGTTTGAACACACAAAAGGTTTTGTCTTCTCTAATTGAAATAGTAAATAGTAGATATAAGTTTATACAATTAGTGTTAGGGAGAGACACCAAGGGATGAGCCACGCAAGCGTGACACATAGGAACTGTTCCAACACCAGACAAACGTCACAAAGATGTTGGCTCGGCAAAACACCATGTCCCGCATCGTTTCGTCGCTTTCGACTCATCAGGGGCCCGACGATGCCCCCCCAACTCTGGACCTATACTACACTGGATCAAGAAGATCAGATATAGGGCTTACCAGAGACGAGAGTGCTCTCACACCGCCATTCTTGCTTGGCTGGCAAAACACATCAATAAAGTAATACCGTGATTATGCACACTGCAATAAGGTATACAATTAGTGTTAGTGAGAGACACCAAGGGATGTGCCACGCAATGATCCAGTATAGTATAGGTCCAGAGTTGGGTGGGCATCGTCGGGCCCCTGATGAATCGAAAGCGACGAAACGAGCCAACATCTTTGTGACGTATTGTCTGGTGTTGGAACAGTTCCTATGTGTCACGCTTGCAAGGCACATCCCTTGGTGTCTCTCACTAACACTAATTGTATACCTTATTGCAGTGTGCATAATCACGGTATTACTTTATTGAGATATAAGTTTATATTTTATGTATTAAGTATTTATTGTTTGTTTCTTCTGATCCCCTAATACTATTTTTGTTGTTTCCACAACAAAACTACTACTGTCTCCTGTTAATTTACTACTGTTTGTACTATTCTTTCCACTTTTATTGTGGGTTTGTCCCACTAATTGAGTTTTAATGAATGAATATGAAAGTATAAAATTGCAAAATTATAACTTAAATATGATTGAGAGTGAAAATAGTGACCAATCTAAACAAGGACATCTAACAAGATACATTAACTAAGATAAGCAATATAAATACCTTTCCTCTCTGCTGATATCGACGCCCATACTAGCAGACCCAGAAAGGACGTTTGTTTTGATAACAGGAGTGAAATTTTTAAGTATTAGCCTCAAAACCTCACAGCCAACTTTATTATGCCTGAAATAAATAAAACACAAGCACTATTAAAACCATTTATTTACTTTTTTTTATTTTAAGCAAAATAATTATAAAATGGCAAACTGAATAATATAGTAGTGTACTCGGNTATAATAACAGGATAATACTACTATAGTCCTGTAATAACAGGATAATACTTACAGGTAGGAAGTCAGATAAGTCATAATAACAGGATAATACTTACAGGTAGGAAGTCAGATAAGTCAACATCATATGGCTGCTCAACGGGTGATGCAACTATAGGAGGTGGTAAAAAAGAGGTAGGTGGAGAAGGACTAGAGGCAGCACTTCCTTGACTAGTAGCTTTACTGGTTTCTATCCTCAACGTGACCTGCCTACTAGTCCTGTTATTTTGCTCTGCTCTAGACCTCCCACTCGAGCCAACTGCACCTCGGTCAGATTTGGTTTCTCTCACTGGAGCCTTATTCATACCTTAAACACAATACAAATAAATAAACATTTAAAAATAATAATAATAAGAAGAAGGAGGAAAAAACTTACCTTGAGGTCTCTTCCTTGCCACATAGCTTGAATCATTTTCATATTTTTAACTCGAGCTTCCAAAATAGCCATTATTTTAGTATGATCATGAATAAATCTTGTTAAGAGTTCGTTTTCATCCGCTATAAATTTATTGGCACTAGGATCAAAAGCCGTCTGAAAATAATTTTTTAAAAACAGAAAGAAGTTATAAACCATTAGAATATCATACACAAGGATAAATACAATTTAAAAAAAATAAATAAATAAAATAAAGTCTATTTTAGAATGCATTACAACATAAAATTTCGTCAATTCACTAACAACTGACAAACGGAAGAAAAATTAATCTATAAATAAAGTAAACAAAAGCACCCACCATCTATGAACGAGAAACTAACTATGTGTTTAATTTTAACATGACAGACTGACAAATAAATTAAGAACCCTTAACAACAATATAACAGACAGAAGAATCTTTTGTTTGGTGATATTCGTAAGTTAAATAGAAGAAACTTAGTAAGAAAATAAAACTGAATTGAAAAATTCGTTTTTAAAGATATATTGCTCATTTTGGCTCACATGTGTATTCATTTATTTATTTTATTTTTTTTTTTTAATAATCTTTAATAAAATAGCATAAAAACATTATTAAGCTGAATAATCTTAACATTTCTTGCTAGTAATTTACACATTTATCAAATTAAAAAAAAAAAAAAATAATAATAATAATAATAATACACATCCCCAGGGTTCACCCTAGGCAAAGCAAGTATGGTCTATATAATATAATCAGTAAAAGCATTATTTAACACTTCACATGCTTGATTCACCATTAAAGTATAGCGCACAGTTAATAAAGTATGTAAAATATAATTAAAAAGATTAAATGTCTTACTCTTCATATTTGGAAGTGATCAAATCCAAAATAATAGGAAGGGCTACAACACAAATGTCTAAATTCCAAAGATCCCTGCAAATGAAACACATTTAGCAATTAAAAAAAATAAATGGCACTCTTTTACTTTGTTACCCACCTATATTAATATCTAAAAAAGGTAGGTAACAATAAGTTAATACCAATTAAGACAAAGGGATATTTAGTCTAAAGTACATTGGGACAAAAGAATATCAAACTTTTGTATATATAATTTAAAAATAAAAAAAGGTAGGTAACAAAACAAAAATAAAATGTCAAATCAATTAATAGGTAACATCAGTCTATTACTGTAGAAAAGTATGCTGGTTCGACATACTTTCCCANAGCCATTGAGTGCAGTACGTAGCGTCCTGGCATCCTAATATTGGATGGATAACAGCTGCAAGGATAATGCAAAATATTTTTTTTTTTTTTAAAAAAAAAAAAAAGAAGTGTTCTTAAAAAATTAGGTTGAGCGCATGTGCAATAGTAAGCAATGTGCACAAATGTCTGCAATTAATAAGGGATAGTCTATAAGTTAACTTTGACAAACCATCCAAATTAGACAAATCAAATAGTTTTCCAAACATGGGTATTTACAATAATATTTGTGTTGACAGTCAGAGAGACAACACACCAAAAATTAAGTAGAAATTTTGAACTTGGAGATAGAAAGGCCTGGTAACTAAATAACAGTAGTAACTAAATGAAAGGCACAAATAGATGACTGTTAGTTTAAATGAGATTATGGTAAATCTACCCTTTTCCACTTTCTCTCTTTACTGGTCCTAGGCAAGTAAAACTGGCATGGTTAAAATACTTCTATTTTTAAAAATTTAATTCCCTCAAATAAGAAGTGACAGTTAAAAAATTGCCAAATTTAATAGCACTAAGTGAGATTTTAGGGCATTCATTCATACTGATAATAAAAAAAATGTGTAGGACACTGATGAAGTAACTCTCACAATTAATCTAAAATTGGTTATTCATCTTGCCATTAACATTTACTATATTTCAACAATATAATTATCAGTAAACTGATTATGACTGCATAGTCAAAACGAACTTATGATGACTAGTAGGCATTATACATATACAAAACATACACAGGGCCATCCCTAGGAGGGGTCAACCGGGTCAAACTGACCCGGGCGCCACTTCTAAGGGGGCGCCGCCCGGCCCCAGTCTTAAACTAATAGGTGAATTTGGCAATAATGGAGGGGGGGGGGGCCACAGATGCCTTTGACCCGGGCGCCTAAACCCCTATGGACGGCCCTGAACATACATTATAATAATGGTACAGGACTATACACAAATTACTTTGTAAGGGTTAGTTAGTTAACTCCCTTCACATTGATTTTTCTTTGTACTCTGTCTTAGAATAAAAAATAATTTGTATAAAATCAAATATTAAAACAGTGTCTTATTAGAAGCAAGTGGATTGTGAATTTAAAAAAATAATAGAAATACATACAACACAGACATTGTCGACTCCTGGCCTTTGGAAAAACTAAGAAAAAATATTACAGGTAAAGACCCTTGACGAAAAAAATATACATTTTATGAGACGCAAGTGACCTCACCAATTAATTTTAAGATATGTGGGGGTTACATATTGACAATCACTTTGGTTCTGTTTATGTTAGGTATCTCGCTTCTATCTATAGTTAATTATTTGAATATATTTATAGGTTTAGGATTAGTTTAGTAGTTTAGAATAATTCAGCAATAAACAGATTTAAATATAATTGCATGAACTTAAATAAAACTAATATTAGCTTCTATAAACATAAGGGGTGTCTCAAAAGTAATTTAAACTTTATTAAAAAAAAAAAAAACAGATTGAAAAATGGATATATCTTGAAAGGTACATTCAGTACCTATTTTTCTACATAGGCGCCTTCAACCTCAGTATGTTTCTGGTGCCGCATTAACAGTAATTTTAATCCAGTATTATACCATTCTCCCGTCAAACTGACTCTCTACCTTTACACTTATTGTTTCAATTCATCTTCATTTGCAAAATGTTTGCCTTTGAGATTTCTCTTCAGCTCCAGGAAAAGATAAAAGGGTGAGCGACCAAAAACATCCCATCAATACTGCTCAAGCAAGGCCTGAGTCTCAAGAACAGCTTGTCGGCAAGCATTATCATGACACAAAAAAAACTATTTTTTCCTAATTTCCCCCTCCTCTTATTTTGAATTGTTCTCCTGAGGTTTCCAAACACCTCACAATAGCATAAACAAACTTCCCTTTACATGGTATGAATCCCCCAAGTTTCATTAATTTACCTCAAATAGTTCAAAAGCTAAGAGGGGGGGGGGAGGCACTTTCGGACCACCCTGTATATATCTAAAGACACATAGATTAGAAAATATCNAAAAAAAAAAAAAAAAAAACAACTTACGGTTTTTGAACAATTATAGCGAGGACATCAGATGAAGCAGATATATCCCTTAAGCTCAAAGCGGTATCTAAGGCAGACTGAAAATTAAACAAATCTAATTTTAGTGCATTTAAAAATTAATGAAAAACTGTGTGTACATAGCTTGAGTTAAACAAGCTTACATCATTTATTTACACACAATATATCTTATGAATTTTCAATAAACATAATGAGTAACAATCAACCCAAGGAGATTTATAGGAGCAACTAAAAGTCAACCAAGAAGCTTTGGAAGTCTGAGGAGTGCGCTAGTGTTGCTGTTTTTGGGTCATATAAAGTCAGCTTTTAATAAAAATAGACGACTGTGTAAAATGAATATGAAGTAAGGAAGGTTTGTCAGGTACAGGTTACAAAATCTAACTCTTGATCTCTCTCTGAATGTAAACAAACCTTCCAAGTTCGGAGGGTGTTGATCTAAACATTTATAAAAATTGTGTAGTTTAAAGACTGATAAAAAAAAGTGTCAGGAAACACACTGCCACTGTGAATTTACATAGGCAATGCCGTTGTTATTTTGGTAAAGCGCTACACTGGAAATGTAGAGGCCCTTGGTTCAAGTCCCGGTGCTGGAGTCTATTTTTCTCTGTCTGTATCCCAGTGTTAATAATAATTATAATTTGATTTAAATTACAATTTAAACTTTCCGTAGTATCATTACTACCAAAAACTTAAAAAGGAAAAAACTCATTGATCCTTTGTTTTTAAATAAATTTATTTTTGACAATTTTTTTTTCATTTATATAACATTAAATATTAGCACCAGACTGCACTGACTTCGGTTTTTAAACTTCTAATTTTAAACGAAGCTAAGTATACCTACAGTTTTTCTCTACTGCCATACCCTTTAGGACAATCTTTAGCATCCTTGATGACTCCCTTTGATTTTTTTATTCTTCTATTATGGTAATATAGTTAAATAAAGATTTAAAAAATCTAAATGTAAAACCATGGCCCAATCAAAGTCCAGAGTGACAATAAGATAGAATAGCTGTGTTCTAGAAGGAGCAAATTTCTAGTAATTAACCTAATGCTAAGATAACACCACTATACAAATTTAATATCATCATCTAAATATTGATATGATATTGATGATTTAAGCCATTTTTTAAGCTATAATATTTTAAGTAAATCCCTAAATAAGCTATGTGTATGAATATACCTATGATAACCCTCTAATGAACCAGAATAGAGTTTTTTTTTTAAATAATTCAGACACAGTTAATTTTATCACACTATAACTAAAAAAGTCATCTAATTATGACTGAAATATCCCAAGACACATGTAAAAAAAAAATAATAAAATAAAATAAGAGTAAAAAACTTACCTTGAGGTCTCTTCCTTGCCACATAGCTTGAATCATTTTCATATTTTTAACTCGAGCTTCCAAAATAGCCATTATTTTAGTATGATCATGAATAAATCTTGTTAAGAGTTCGTTTTCATCCGCTATAAATTTATTGGCACTAGGATCAAAAGCCGTCTGAAAATAATTTTTTAAAAACAGAAAGAAGTTATAAACCATTAGAATATCATACACAAGGATAAATACAATTTAAAAAAAATAAATAAATAAAATAAAGTCTATTTTAGAATGCATTACAACATAAAATTTGGTCAATTCACTAACAACTGACAAACGGAAGAAAAATTAATCTATGAATAAAGTAAACAAAAGCACCCACCATCTATGAACGAGAAACTAACTATGTGTTTAATTTTAACATGACAGACTGACAAATAAATTAAGAACCCTTAACAACAATATAACAGACAGAAGAATCTTTTGTTTGGTGATATTCGTAAGTTAAATAGAAGAAACTTAGTAAGAAAATAAAACTGAATTGAAAAATTCGTTTTTAAAGATATCTTGCTCAGAGATCCTGAGCAGAGTTACAATCATCTGAGNGCAAAAAGTGGTCTAGTAGTAAAATAAAAAGGAGAAAATAACCTACAATTTATGTCTATAACATTTATTTGTACGTCGTATGGTTTTCATGCAAATGGGAGTTAAAATATTGGGAGGCGAGGATACAGGCTGAAGGGTAAACGGTTGGTAGCCGGACTGCACTGGCAGTTAATTTTATGTTTTTCGGTGTGCTGAACACGAATCTAGAGTTATCCAACAAAAATTTTACATGCATTATATGAGAAATCATCATAAAACCACTATCTTCTTTTATTTTTTTAGTGGATTTCATCTTATAACTTGCAAAGCAAGCTATTTACGCAAAAAATGGAGAAGTAGTAAAATAAAGAGGAGAAAAATACCTACAAATTATCTCTTTACCATTTTTTTGTAAGTCGAATGGTATCTATGCAAAAGAGGGTTGAAATAACCGGGAAATCAATAATTTTTGAAAAATAGCAACAAAC
>KZ651071.1:359295-370067 GCA_001010745.2 Gerris buenoi
TCACAGAAAGGCAGTTGTTTTAATTCATATATTCCTAACATATATTATAAAAAAGAAAAACTATACTTTTTCATGTGGGAAAAAAAGTTATGAGGGAAACGGTATTATAACTTTCATATTCCAACGATTTATCATCAAATTTATAACCCGATTTTATCCCATTACAAGCTATTTAGTGATGTTTCAAAAAGCCAAATTGTTGTTCAATAAAAGGGCTTAAAAGTGGCAGTTTGAAAGTTTGATATACAAAATTTTACCGGGGGAGGGCCCCCGGACCCCCCTAAAAAATTTTCCCCCAGATTTTTAGATTTGAAATATGGTAACCCTAGTGAAGCAGTAAGGAGTGGCATACTCTCAGACTAAAACTCGTAATAACATTTCAAAAAAACCATAACTGTAAATTCTTCTGTACCCAAGCTATACTTTGGCATTCTGTATTTTAAATTAAGCCGTTTAAATGGAAAATATATGCACTTTCAAATGCCACACACTATACCTTTCTATTTATAATAGTTTCAAAGTTGTAAGGCACTTTAAAGATCAAAACATGTGAAATTGCTATAATCAAAACCATTGGTAAAACTCGATAACTAAAACACGAAAAAGTTAAGTTTTGAACTCCTTTTAAATAATTTCTTGAATTTTGACACCTAGAACTGGCACACCCTGTATACTATTAAAACCAAGAATTCAAATATTATAAAGAATACTTTTTACATGAAGCACAAATAAGCATTAAAAAAGAAATCTTTAATAGACAGAATTTTAGACGACTATTCTAGAACTTTTACTGTTGAAGAAAATTAATCACAATCATTAAAATAATTAGGTTAATGTGTTTTTAAGACAAACGCAATTATTTTTTCACTGCCAAATAATTGCTCTCAATTACAACAAAATACTAAGAAACCTTACTAAAATAACCATACCAGATACCACTACCCTCATTAATTAATCTAATTAGTAATTCAGTCGGCAATACTTTTGAGATTTTATGGAACTTTTCACTTAGAATCATTAAAAAAAAAAAAAAAAAAAAAAAAAAAAATGTTTTGAAACACCAGTTAATAATTCATTACGATTTTTTGTTTATTTTTGACTGCTCTATGCCTATACTCAGACTTCATTATTTATTTTATTCACTATTATTCCACCATTAATTTTAGAGGGGGCTGATCCAAATAAATCAATAATATATTTTTAATCTTAAGAGGCCGAAAATTAAAAGAATAACAATCACTTTTCAATTTAATTACCAGAAACTGACTAGAAGTACCAGAATTGGATAGACGTAAAAATATGATGCTACATACATTATTCAGTTATTTATTTATTTTTTGTTAAGATTTATTTTACCATAGATGTCATTGTCTTTTTTGTTTGACCCTTTGATATATCAGGCAATGAAAAGTCGAGGTGCACAAGTGACATTTGCACAATTTTAAGAAATTGGAATCTAAAAGTGACCATCAAATAACAACAGCTGATTTGACCATAAAAGAACAGCTGATTTTCAAAATAGTATATTATGTTTCTAGGCTGTGAAGTGAGTTTTTTCTTTACCGCGGCAATTACATTTACTGTCGAGCAAAGCGAGACAGGAAATATTGCCAAGGTCAAATATTAATCAATAATCAATATAATAATAACAAATATTAGTTCAAACTTAAGATTTAAAAAAAAAGAAACCTTAAAAAGAGGTTACAATATAAGAAAAGATAAATAAAATGCACTGCCATCTAGCGGAATTCAATCGTCTTTTCACTAAGAAAGTAGCGCTAATGCTAATGCAGAAGTTTTGATAACTGCTCGGAGTAAAGAAAAAAATTTTTTCATCCTAGGACGTAAAAAAAATTTTCTTTACTGCCAGGAGTAATGAAAAGATTTTTTAAGTCCACGTAATGAAAAAATTGATTTTAGCTTTGTTTTTTAGGCTCTATTTCAAAGTTACTATTTCACAGCCTACCACGGAAAAAAGATATTCTCATGCCGCTAGATCTCAGCAAGTGATATAGATTCACCTGTATCCCTTTACCATAAAATTTCATAATGTATTAACAACCCATTCCTGAACTAAACTCCATTTCAACAAAAATTCCCCTTGTGACTTGTACCTGTACGATCCTCATCTCCCTACTGAAACCTTTCCTTTCCCTAAACGGAACTAGAGGCGCAATCTCTTGAGAAAGGGCGTGAATTATATTCACCTGCCCCCACCTAACAGAAGCGTTATCTCCGGTCGCCTCTACTTCCCTCGGCTAGACGGAAGTAACAAGGAGCGACTGTACAGTAATTTCGTGAGTGCCAATTGGCTTTTATTTCTACACTTTCATTCTTTACCGTTAACTTGTTTTTTACCCTTCCCCTTACAGGAATTCCCATCTGATACAGTCCGTTCTAATCCAGAGGATCAAACAGTACCCTCTCATATATTTTTTAATACAGCCAATGAAAATAATGTTTTGACAAATTCTGCTTTGGCCTCTTATATATACCAATACATTTCTATGGGATAGTGCAGATGCCAACTATACTACTTTTTGCTCAATAACTCTTAGTTTTACAGGATAAATCTAAATAAATAATTAATTTTTACTTGATAGGAAAAGATTCTTCAAGATCTGAATCATCCTTAATGTTGACACTAAGGCGTCTATTGCTAGATCTAGCTGTAGGAGCCGGAGGGTAATCACTAGTTTGAGGCAAATCTGCCTTATGCGGGTCTGAAGTTCTAAAATGTACTTCAGATCTGTGAGAGTGATCTGTGGACCTAGGCTGATGATCTGATCCCAACCTATGTGAGAGTTCTAGTCTAGGTTGAAGTTCTGCACTTCTAAACGGTGTGCTCGTCTGGATGTGAGGTGGCAAGCGTGATATTCCATGTTGAGGTGAAACACTCCTAGATGAAGTCTTGATCTCCAGGTGGCTTGAGGTAACAGAATCTAAAATAAAACATTTATTTTTTAATATATATTTTTCACAATGAATACTTCATGCATTATTGTAATTAACCCTCCCCCCATAAACCCAAAGAATAATATTAATTTGATAGAAAGGATTTAGATAAAGAGAATTTTTAATTTTTTTCAAATGGTAACTTTTTCTCACCATCATAAAGATAATAAAGTGTAGATTTTGAAAAAAGAAAGATACAGAAAGAAAAGGCAAAACAAAACAACAACAAAACACATCACAGACCTGAATCATAAGGCAAGGAAGGTGGAGGACTTCTATTCACTGTAACAAACAACAGCAGGCGTTATAGTCTACAATTATTGTGTTATAGTGCACAAGTCTACAAAAACCAATAAGGCATTTTTAAAACTAATCTTTCAATCTCTATGTAGAGGGAATATAATAAAAAAAAAAAAAAAATCATTTTTAAAGTAAAAACTCACGAGTTCTAATTGGTTTAAATATGGCTCGATAATCGTTGACATCTGGAATATGAGGTAGAGGATCTTCTTCAGTCTCTGTTTCTGATCTCTCAGACTCTTCAATTGTTTTCACAGAGAGACTATAAAAATAGAAAAAATAAATATTAGAAGGAGAAACAATAGAACATTTTTTAAAAAAATGTAATACCAATAAGTTATACAGACAATTTTCTTCAGTTGACTCCTTATGATTTTCTTAAATGTTCTTCTCTTTTGGTCTTTAAGCCGTGTTTACACAGGTAGAGTAAACAAGAGAGTAGAGTAGCGAGTAGAGTGTACTCTACTTCCCACTCTACCAATTTTACTAGCTACTCTAGTCGCCACTCTACTCTACTGAGCGTTTTTTTGGGTTTCTACGGGTAGAGTTACTCTACTCTCCTGTTTACTCTACCCGTGTAAACCCTGCTTTAGGGATGATAAGGTTGAAAACAAAAATATTTTCAATTTACTTAAAAAATTGTTGGCTATATTTTGCCCATAAATGGGCCTGAATATGCCCCAGATATGGGCGAAATATAGTCAAAAATGTTTAAAGTAAAGTGATTTTTTTTTTTTTTTTTTTTTTTCTTTTTTCAACCTCATAATCCCTAAAGACCAAAAGAGAAGAAAATTTAAAAAATTAAATCATATTTCATATTTCTTTCAAATAATTTAAACATCGTCAAATAAGTATTAAAAATGTTATACAGAATCATTAATCTTTTTTTTATTTTTTTTTATGGATTATCTATAAATTACTCAGATAAAGAATATTATAAAGACAACTCACGATTTTTTTGACTCAGGGGTGGGTTTCTGTTTAGAAAAACTTTTCCTAAGAGAGTTTCCATGAGAGAACGGACTTTTCTCAGGGGAAGCTTCCATAGCTGCACTTATATCGATTTTCAATTGATTTAAATCGACCATCCACAAAGATACCGTCGTTTGGAAGTAAGATGCTCCCACCTGCAGCAAACACAAATGATTGACTATTTTGCTAAAAATGAATTAGTTAATAAAATAAAAAAAAAATAAAAAAAAAACTTAAATAAAAACTAAAAAAAAATGTATTATAGATTTACTAAAAGAATAAATAAGAAATACTTACAAGTTTAGCATTGCTGGTAGTAGCCAAGTCATGTACACGACCCCAAGGTATGAGCATGTTTACAAGTGTTCTAGCAGGTTCCCACAGATAAGCTCTAAGAGCGTCAGTGCTACCAGCATATAAGCATTCCCCGTTGTTGGAAAAATGCAAGCACCTTAAACAAACAAAATATATACTTTTTACTTCTTTACTCGGTAACCCACCCTAATAATAAGCTCAAGTCAAATAAGATTCTAAAACATATTTTTCTTAATTCCCAATAGGTTAGAGTGAAAAAAGAAAAGGGGGAAAAATAATGAAGATGCACGTAAGTCATTTGAAGATGACATTAGTCTAAGTCTACGTATGCATGGGTGGAATTCCTGAAAACAATTTGGAGGAAGTAAGATAGTGAACATTTTGGACGAAAAATTGCTCACTGTTTGTAGATAGTCATTTGTGGCATTGTGTTTAGCCTACACTATAGATCAATAGAGCTTTGGCTAAAATCTATCTCTCAATTAACCCCATGAGCAATTGATAATAGAAAAGCTTAAGAGCTAAGGAAGCCTGGGATATATAGCCAAAAATTATCAGGATTCGGGCACAGTCAAAGTTGACAGTTTGTATTTAACAGTATAAACTGTTCAATATATATAATGTAAATCAATATCAGATTACATTGAAAAAATGATAACATCTGGCCAATTAGAGAGTGATGGTCCATCATTCTAAGACCATGTATATGATGGTATATTATTTAGAGGCCTTCCCCATGAATTCAGGCATATAATTCTTGGTATTCAAGGGTCTAATCAGAAAACTACTACTGAAATTGATAAGAATATGTTGTTGCAGTAAAATATTAGAGATATAAAGCCATCTATTAATAAGGTAAAATAGTAAAACACAGCTATAGCGTTAAGGTTATAATCATACTGATGTTGACTGTAGAAAAGATAAGGAACCCAATTAAAATAAAAGTAATAGTTCAGACAATGAATTTAGCTAAGAAAAATTATTAAAACTAACCAGACCTAATTACACAAGGATTCACGTTCAACTTCACATCTTATTAAAGAAGGATTGGATGCATGATGTCACAGGTTAAAATGCTAGAGATATCAGTATTGCTGATGGATCTGCTAAGAAAAGTGTAAGCAAAGGAAAAGTCACAATACCACTGTCAAAAAAGACTAAAACTAACTCAGTCTATGTAACTAACAAAACTAAACTTATTCTTGGAAAAGGTATTGCAACTAGTTGACAGAAAAATGTATGAGCTAGGAAAAGCAACAAATATTAATGGACTATATCGTTCAGACACCAAGCAGGTAGAAGATAGAGGTATGTTGACTAACAAGCTATTCCATCGTAGGATATGCATTAATGGATGTAAAGTCATGGTTCATATCCCTAAACAACTAACGACAAAGAAGTGGGGTAGTGAATCTAAACCATAAATTTTGACAGGATATGACTTTGGAGATAATTTGAGAGTCTTTAAAGTCGTAGATCGTAGAATTAAGAGACTGCATATTTTTTGGAAAACAAATTTCTAGGGAAATATGAAACAAAAGAAAACAATTTTGGGATTATAACAATTCTTTGTTATTAGAGAAATTACAAATTTGGGAAAATTCAAAATGACAAAAAGAGAGAGACAAGAAAATGGAAGAGAAAAGGATTAAAGAAGAACTAGATATAGAAATATAAGAAACTGAAGTTGAAGAAAAATCAGTGTAAGCTCCGAATGTAGAACGAAGAGAGGCATGCATATCTATCAGAAGGTAAGTAGTGAGCGATCCAAGGATCTTATATAAAGGGGATGGAATGTTAAGAAGGGGTTTAAGGCAAAAAAGTGACCCCATAGAGGTAAGAGAAATTGGAGAACAAAATCATACTGCGCATGCTCCACGACCTTTAAAACGGGAAAAATTACCTTCTTTGATAATTACAAGGTTTACTTCTGGTTAATTTTGAATCAGGTTATAAACTGATTATTAACTCTTAATTATAAATAATGCAAAACAAGTCACATCATCCAATAGTCCATCACATAGTCCAAATATCAATCACAAACAGAACAAAATAAGAAATGAGAATATAACGCAAGTGAGAGTACAACACAATCTGTTGATTGTTGATAACCTGCCGCACGTTTCTTGCTAACCTATAACCAAGAGGAAGGTAATTTGTTCCATTGGAGCTCATATTTTACATACCTCCAAGGGGTCACTTTTTTGCCGCAACCCTCTATCCCCTTTATATAAGATCCTTGGAGCAATCCTTCCCATAATTCATAAAATGACCAGAAGTAGAATTAAAAAAGCAAAACTCTATTTTATATTTACCTGGCAGAGGGAGCTTCTCTAGTAGTAGTTGAAACCAGACTGAAATGTTCTAGATCATAAAAGTTAATTGTATTTTCAACTGATGCAGAAGCTAACAGAAACTCATGAGGATGGAAAACTAAGGCATTAACAGATGCTTTATGGTCACAGAACTCATGAAGCATTTTTCCGGCACGTAGATCCCATAGCTATAACAAAAATATTATAATGTAATTAACAAATTATTAAAGAATTATTTAATTTTAATGATAGCTTTAAAAAAAATCAATAAAAAATGAAGATCGTTCCAAAATAAACTCAATAAGCACCTTTACGACGCCATCTTGTCCAGCTGATGAAACCCACTGTCCATCTGGGCTAAATCTAACACTATTAACAGGCATACTGTGACCTTTATAAGTATAAATACATCCTTTCTTTCTAATATCCCATAACTAAAACAAAAAAAAAATAATAATTAATCAATTTATTGATAGAGAAAATTTAATAATACAAAAGTACAAAGAATAAAAGAGCCAGCACCAAATATTTCAGTTTAGCTAGCAACAATCAAAATAATATAATAACAGTAATGATTAAAGTTTTAAATGATTAGGATTAGTATTAATGAGTTTAAAAACTAGAATTTTTAATCCCACTTAAGTATATCCAAACATACATCTCTGATACATTTTAATTTGTTCTCTATACAACGGTAGTTTTGAGAATAGTGTTAAAAAATTTGAATCATAATATAATTTGTATACTTTAATTGTAATTATTGACGATTTACTAAGGAAAAAAAGATAGTGACTTTTAACCATCAGATAATTTGAAGAAGGCTGCATTAGAACAATTCCAACTGGTCAATTGTTGGAATTACAATCATTTTGTGTGAAGACCTTGTTTGTTATTGAACTACACATCTTACCTTAACCCTAGCATACTAAAAATCCAAATAGCTAAGGTCTAGTGGATCAAGTAAGTATATAGTGCGTCTATCTCCATGTGAACAACTTTTTATTTTCTACCAACTTGGTTAACAATCAAATTTAAGTAGTTTACATGCCTGTAGTTGTGGCATCTTCAAAATAACTTTTTTTCATTACGTGTAAAACACAAAACACACACTTATCTACACATCTTTTATTTTAACATTTTATCCATTATAGCGTTTTTTCTACTAAGCCCAACTAAAACATTATATTGGGGTTCCAATGTACTTTGCTACTCTAATAAAAAAATAAATATATACAAGAAAATTCACAATAATAAACAAAATTATTACTTTAATAAATGTATCCTGGGAGCCAGAAGTCAAGAAATCACCATAAGGATGAAAATCAAGAGCCCTGATTGGTCCGTCATGCCCACTAAGTGTTCTAATTAATTTAACAGCTTCTAAATCCCAAACTTTAAGCACACCATCGACTGAACCGGCCGATACATGATTTTCTGTAGGATCAAATCTTACACATTGCACAGGACTCTTACCACTCAAACTCTGAAACATAAAATGTACAAGCCATTCAAAGAAATAGTTATTTGTGCAACAAGTGTTTAAAGTGGCACTTGGCTGTAGTCGAGAGAAATATTTACATACGAGCCGCAGATGAGGGAGGAAAGGGTTCTCCAGTGCAGCAGACACTTTAAGCTCGAGTAGCACATTAAATTTTTCCAACATTTAGTTTTTAATGTAAATAAAATATAAAATAATAGAGCTATTTACGTACCTTGAGCAGTAAGGGTTTATTACAGGCCGAGGGCGAAGTTTGAAAGCACGAGTGCGTTTAACGCCCGAGGGCTGTCATGGCGCATACTGCTCATGGTTTGTACACTATATCCCCCCCCCCCCCCCGCCAATAAGATAATATAACAAATTACAATTTTTCACTTCTATTTTGCCGTAATCTTCAAAACCATAAATGGATATTATTAAGGTTACACCAAAACAAACCGCACTTATAAAAATATTGATTGTTACAGCGCTTCCTGCACGCCGCGGCCGCTTCTCGAACTAGCGGCCTGTAAAAATTCATGCTTTATTTTTACAGGCCCTAGGGCTGTAAAATAGAACTTTACCGTCCGTTCAGGATGGCAATGTTTACATGTGGTGGGCGATAAAAGGTTTTACAATATCAACTAAACCAGATGTTCTGTTTATAACCAGTGTTGCCTTTTTTTCTAATTCAGCAAACCTGACCAAGTGCTGTAATTATTAATATCACATTTGATTCTTTTTTTTAGATTGTCTATCACTTTTCACTTTTTATATTTGATAAATAGTGCTTAAATCATGTAGTTAGTTTAAAAAAAAATCATTATTTAAAAAATTAAAAAAAAAATCTTTGTTTAGATATAAGTTCTTTATGTTCGTAAGTTGGAACACTGTGGTGCGGTAAAGTAAAACGAGTGCGGTAAAGAAGTAAGTGCAGGAATCTGTGATAACAACCACTTTATCGGTCAACTGTAGGAAAAATATATTCTCATCAATGTTATTTTTGAGCATAGTTCTTATAACTTTAGTTCCTTAGATATAAACAAACGTTACAACTTAGCAAATTACAAACAAATTTGCAAAACATAAAAGTTAACACGCAACATTAAATAATATATACATAATAATGTTTACAAGCCTAGGAATAAAAAATCAAACAAGAAAACATTCTTACCATAATACAGTTTGATTTGCCAATGGCCCATAAGTTAACTTTTTTATCCTCACCACCGGTAACAAGAACATAGCCAGATTTGTGGCCAAGGGCCAAGCAATTAATATTAGCCTCATGGGCAGGAAAATCTTCTGCAAAAACAAACATATTTAAGTTATTACCTCAGGTTAGTAAGTTATCACCTCGAATAAGGGATTACTATTAAACCTTGCTTCATCTAGATTCCACAAGTAAAAGTTTCAGCTAAAATTAGTATGTGACATTATTAGTAGGATATATCATAAGTGTTATCCATCCAAGGGTTCTCACATTTGCGTAAATGTAAGCTTCAAAATTAAATTTTTGCAATTTTAGGACACTACTTTTACAATTTTAATTTCATCTATTCAATGAGACAAACATATTTTAGTAAAACCAACAGTGACACCGCAATGAAGTCACAGAGATTACAAATTGAATAAAACGTCTAGTAAGAGAAAATAGTGGCTTTACTAATATCTTCTTCCATTTTAACAAATGAAAATCAAAACTTCATATAAATCCTCTAAAGTGCAACTGAAACAGGCATGTAAAATTTCAACTTGAAACAAGCAGAGGAGTAGGTATATGTAGAGTAAATGATGTAATTCATATTTAATATTAGTTGAATTGAGCTGGGGTCGAGTGGGTTAGAGCCACATGATGATGATGTCTAGTGTATAATTACCTAAACAGAATGTAATATGTAATTTATGGTGTGCATGCTAGGTACATTACAATGGCTAAGATGCTAAATGTTCTTTAACTAAAATATATTTGAGTAGTGCAGCATTCTACGGTAAATCTGCTCTATTTGGCCCACCAATTTCTAATTGTCCGAAAAAATGGTTAGAAAATAAAAAACAAGAATAGTCAATATTGAGTATGTAAAAGCATGTCTCGAAACATGAAAACAAAAATATAAACAAGCACTCATGTTTACCATTTTTCCAAATCCTCTTCCTTTAAGAGGACTGGAAGGCTTTATTCAGGTTACTATCAAGTGGGGTGAAACCAACTTTTCTCATGCCATGATGTGACAGTCATAGATTAAATCAAGTGCGCATCAAAAACACATGCTATGAACCCACCTTAGAGTTGTTAATAAGACTACTAGATTTAGCTCTACATGAGATCTCCCAACTTTTAACAGGTAAAGAGTCATGAGTAGAGATGTAAATGAAAAAAAACGGTTTCGTTTTTTTTTCAAAATGTTGGTTTTTTTTAAAAAAAAAAAAAAAATAAA
>KZ651071.1:370527-388573 GCA_001010745.2 Gerris buenoi
TTTTTTTTTTTTTTTTTTTTTTTTTTTTTTTTTTTTTTTTTTTTTTTTTTTTTTTTTTTTTTTTTTCATGAAACATATTTATGTTATAATGTTTAAAATAATTTATAGGACATATTTAAATTTTATTTCTGCAGCAAAATATTAATTAAAGGTATTTTGATGATGAGCAACTGCCTTTTATGTTAAAAACATACCCTCTTTAGCATCGGTGAAAAAAAACATGCTCGTGAAAAAAAAACATGAAAAAAAAACACATTTTATGTTAGAAAAAAACGTCACCTGAAAAAAAAACAACGTTTTTTTACATCTCTAGTCATGAGACTTGGCTAAATTATTTGCATGAAATGTTTTGTATTACAACCCTTACCTTCTACAGAGTAAAGTAATAAAATAGTTAATATATTAATCTGGAGTTAATTTGGATGTTTCAACAATAGAAAATGTTTTCTATTAACTAGAATAAAAATTTAATCATTGGTTGCTTACTTGCTTCAGGAACGAAAAACTTTTTTCAGAGAAACTTTTTTTAATATTATAGACTGGGGTTAACTAAGATACACAGTGCACTCGAGAATCGCTTGACAGCAAGAGAATAGGTTTGTTCCAACCACACTTCAAACTGTACGACTGTAATGTATGCACAATAGCTAAAAAACAATAAAGTTCCAAACCTTTTTGAAGTGTGGTTAGAACAAACCTATTATATCCCTTTGTCAAACAGTACATTTGTATGATTTATATATTAGAGTGATTATATATGCATGATTTGCACAGAGGAGAGTTGATATCTCTTTGTCAAAATAATACATTCCAGTAAGGCCTCCACACTTTATTAACCTCTTCCCCTCACAGCACTATATTCCTCAGTTTTACCTAGACTGGAAATGTAGATTTAACATAAGATAACACATAGGAAATAAGTTAACAACTTGTGAAGAGAACTATGTAGGTAATCTGATAGACACAGACTCATGTAAGAAGAATTTGCAATCATTAGTTAATGTAGATTCTGGGAAAATAACTTTAAGGTATGTAGTGACAGAGAAAATTTTGGCGCAATTATATCCAATTTGCAAAAAAATAAATACACGGTAACTTACGAATCTTCCAAGATTTCTGTCCAGGCGCTGACATAGTCATCTTTCCTTTTTTACATAAGCAGATTCTCGAACAAATTATAATTATGAAGCATATAACTTCGAGCAATGTTCCATTGTCAGATTAAATACTTTCCATGACAAAATATATAAAAACAAGTTAGCACATCATAAGCGAAAACGACCACAAAAATTAAAACTAAATAAACATAATGTTTCACACGATTCTCTCAACATAATTTTTAAATTTTCTTTTTTATTATCTGACTTAAAGGCATAACAATAAAGAGATGTGTAGTTAACAAATGTCGTTATTTTTATTCTAAATTAGGAAACATGTAAAAATTAATGTCAAGGAGAGAATGGACTTCAAGATTCCGACAAAAGAAACAAGAAACGGATCCAATCAAAAATCACAAAAGACCATCTGAGAGAAATTGAAATGAATTACCTTCTTCGGAGATTAGAATTAGAAATCTAAACTTAGACTTATCTTATAAACCTCCATTGTTCTCTTGGGGACCGGAAATTTTAAAGTTTTTCAGATGTTATCCAATAGATAAATAATATGTGTGTTTCTCTTTTTTATAGTTTTGTTAAATCAAACGTATTTATATTTGTTTAAAAAGATCTAATTACCATTACATATTTTTTAGAAAAATAAATAAGCTGTCTAATGGGGTATAGGTATAACACATTATAAATCAAAGGGCTAAGATCAATCCATAAACTAAGATATTTGATATTTTGGATACATTTGTTTCAACATTTTGATAATTAATTTGATAAATAAATAGCTCGAATCTCTTTCCTAATTTTTGTCTGTTATCCAATATTACTTAAAGAAAATTTAAGAATCTATAGAAACATAAAATACATATTAGCAAAGAACAGCCTTCTTCGATCTTTATTTAGTTTTCAAATAATTAAAGATTTAACAAAAAATAACTGTTTTAGGGACACCCTGAACAATTAACATCTGTTTTTTGATGTAGTTGGTCTTATTAATTTTGAGGGTGTGAAAAAGCTTTTATTGCGTTTTTTGTTAAAGAATAATGTTTTTAATGTTAATTAATTGTTGAAATTTTTATCGGAATTGAGTATAACCCGTTTTGTATTATTGCACTTGTGATAAAAGCGTTAAAAAGTTGCACACGTTCGGTCTCAATGCTAGCCATTATCTAGTTAATTTCATCGCTTTCAGTCATAATAGTAACTTATTTTTTTACTTCAATCTATTTTTGTCGTTATTCATATCGAAACTGCTGAACAATGGGCACTCGTGACGACGAATACGACTATCTATTCAAAGTCGTCTTAATCGGTGACTCAGGAGTTGGTAAGAGTAATTTGCTCTCTAGATTTACTAGAAACGAATTTAATTTGGAATCTAAATCTACGATCGGTGTGGAATTCGCTACTCGAAGCATAGTAGTCGATGGAAAGACTATCAAAGCTCAGATCTGGGACACTGCAGGGCAGGAACGATATAGAGCCATCACATCGGCGTATTACCGTGGAGCGGTAGGAGCTCTTCTGGTCTACGACATAGCTAAACATTTGACTTACGAGAACGTGGAGCGATGGCTACGTGAGCTCCGCGATCATGCCGACCAGAATATTGTAATCATGCTTGTCGGTAACAAATCCGATTTGCGCCACCTCCGTGCTGTCCCTACGGAGGAAGCGAGAAATTTTGCCGAAAGGAACGCTCTTTCATTCATAGAGACTTCGGCTTTAGATTCGACAAACGTCGAAACCGCATTCCAAAATATCCTCACCGAGATCTACAGAATTGTTTCTCAAAAGCAGATCAGAGACCCACCTGAAACAGAGGGAGTTATAAGGGGCCAGAATGTCGAGGCTATCGATGTGAAACCCACTGTCAATACTGAGAGTGTACGCAAGCAGTGTTGCCAGTGAAAAGACCCATATCTCTATCGCTTCCCATCCGATATCACTCGACCCCATCAACATCGTGCATAATTATTGTTTAATTTATTGTGTATGTATAATTTAATACATAATATATGCGTTGGTCGACTATACATAATAGTAATCCATAGCCCTGCATTCGACCCGGCCTACAAATCAATGTAATTCATCATTCCATGAGAGGTTCTTGATTTAATCTAAAAGAGACTTGATATGTGATTGTAAATAATTTGATGAATGACCTGAAATAAATAGAATGCCATAATAGTAGAGGGTGCTCTACATTTATGTGTAGCCTTTATTTAAATTTTCCCCCTTTTTATTAATAAAGTTAAAACAGTTTAGTGCCATCCGTCACTTATGTTGCTCCGGGCTTTGGGTTTTTTTTTTTTTTAATCTGACTAAAGCTATATATATTATATGAAGAATGTCTTTTTATTTCTATTATAGTTAAATATGTCGTCTGTTGTTCAATGTGATTCTATTTGTTGATTAATATATTTGAAGTTGAGATTTATGTTGATATGGCTGTCAGGTTTGTATTCATTGGTTATTATTATACATACTTATATTTATCGAAAATATTAAATCGTAGTTGTGGCACAGCACCAATTAAAAATATATATCATTATTAATACTTAAAATATATTAATTGCATTTAATTAAATTTTTACATTTCTTACAAATGCCCGAAACTGGTCTCATCCTCTTTTTACTATTGTTTTATCGTATTCCTTAGTTGTAGTTTATTTTCTCGGACAAAGATCTTATCTAGATTAAAAATAAGGCTCTCGAGAGTATAATGACTTGATTAAGTTAAGTTTCAATTATAAAGAGGATGTTGTTAAGATGGCAGCTCCGGCCGACACATTGCTATTTAATAGAATCTGAATATTTGCCGTTAAATTGGCAGCATCGGTTCATCGTCTTACAATTAAACTGAAAATTCACCATTAAATTTTTGCAACTTGAAATTATATGCTTGTGGTTTGTAGAAAAGTAAATATTATTTTTCCTTTAGGTATACTTGTTTTTATATTACTATTAAAGTGCTTGTGCAAATACGGATGAGAATCAGTTTTTCTTTTCTTTCTCTTTTTCCTTTGGTTATTATTTTTATTTTTTTATGGCGTTTATATTATTTAAGTTGGTGATCATTCAAATCCCTGTGAACCTACCTATAAGTTGTAATCGAAGAAACGGATCAATATGAATATAGTTTCATTCAATATGAATATAGTTTCATCTGTACTTTTCTTCNAAATCAATTAAAAGTTTAAAGACCAGACATTTTATTTTGTTGATAGCATTTAATTCAAGTGAGCTGTCATGTGTTCACGAATGTCATCATACACGTAACCATGGCGTTGCTCTTATTAAAATTAATAATTTATGTTAATCCTTTAAAATTAAAAGAAAAATAAATAGTCATAGGTATATTTATATAAATTGATATATTTGTATAAATATACGTATGCTGGATTGGGGGCTATACTTTTTTTATGTATGTAGATCCACCAAACACATTTTTTGCATTACCTAATATATTTATATAAAATCAACTGAACATGAACATGATTAATTTTTAAATTATAATCCATCCAAATATATAAATTGTGTTTAAAATAAATAAAATTAAAAAATAAAATCAGGATGTTTTGTACGCTATTTTTTCTGATTGTTTCCTCACTCAGATATCTGAGTTGTCCTTGAGTGCATATTTTTATAGGCTGATTGTTTTTTTTTATTTATTCCTTTTATTGTTTTTTTATTTATTCCTTTTTTTTCCTACAATACCTTTTAAATAATCTAAACTATTATTAAATCTATATCACTGGCTACTTTTAAATTAATAGCCTTTAATAATGCTACTATTATAGTAGGCCAATAGCTTCTACCCAGGTGAATACACAGCAATTAAATCTGCCAATTGAAACTCATTGACTACATGGAACATTTATTTTGTCTGATGCAATGCCTGTTTGTAAGAGGTTTTCATTATTGCTTCGTAGTTAAAGGATGTTAAGTGTAAATGAGTAATATCTTTCATTCTTGAACTTCTTATTTACGCTATATGACTCAACAGGTCAAACTCTTGTGTAATATTTTATTGATTATTTTAAGTTTTACTTAAATATATTTAAGAGTGCTCATACATTTTTTCAGTAAGTTTTTTAAAAACTTATTTCAGCAAAGTGTGCAATAATTTATACATGCACAAGTACTCTATCAGAAAAATGTCAGTCTCCTTTTTTACTAAATAATAAAGTACCCTATGATCAATACCTCTAACTTATTTATGTATAAGTTCATAATGATCATTCCCTGTCTTTTGGATGTAAATTGAGTTAAAAGAATTTAATGTCTTGTGAATGTACAATGCTGACCTTAAACGCTATCATTCTTGAGATATAATGTATAAGGTCTTCTAGAGACATTATTATATTTTAAAGTGTCATTTATATATTTTTACTAGGAAGTAACTTGACCACCATATCCATCTAATCATTCTATTGATAACATATCAGTCAAGATTACTCATACATTGAAAAATTTACTGATTAATATATATTTATTGAATATTCATTTGTTGGCTGTATAGATAAGTGATGTAAATTGTTTGGACTTCTTGTTAAAATTCATTATATACTGTAATTTGTATCTTATTGAACTGCTATTTTATTTTTGTGTTTTCAAATATCCTTATTTGAGGTGAGGGATAATTTGGTACTAATTCACTTTTACTATTGCAACAGAAAATGATTTACTCATATGGAACCGTAATATGCAAACATTGTCCCTCCCCTGGATCTAATGCCATCCACATATCTCTATAAAATAAGCCTTTATAATTAAGAACATTGCCTCATTTCCATTCATTGAGCTTATGACAATTATAGAATTTATACAGCCGATGAAGCAACTCACAACACACTGGCCTGCTTGAGTCATCAACTAAATATGCAGTTGTCGTAAACCCATTGGCAGGCCTAAACCCCTGGGTTGAAATGCCTCAGGTAATAGGTATTATAAAAAGGAAACTCTACTACGCCAATAGTTATTTTATATTATAAATAAGACAATTATAATTATGAAGAATGTTTATGTTTTCTTTTCTTTATAGTTTTTATTGATGGGTGTATATGACCTAGTTGTCTGACACCCTAATGAAACAATAAATAAATAGTTTTTATTGATTCAGTACAATAATGATGAAGAGGTTGCAAAATCTAAAGACCTAATCTCTCTTTATGTGATCTTATCTTTAAAAAACTAATGTGGTCAAAGGCAATTGTCTACTGCCTGTAGCATGTTTGAAAATGGGCTCTTAGTCTAACAGTTATTTTACTGTGGCCAATTTATTTTTATTTAGTCTTTCTTGCTTTATAAGGAGGGTAATTAAGAGAATACTAAATCAAGAATTAGAGGGAATTAGTTTCCTTTTTCCGCTTGTGGCCCCAATCAAACTTAAGTAGATGACAATTTTAAATTTGTTTTCAATTAATACTAGTGTGTATGTTGATAAATGTAGAAACCTCTACCTCTGTGTTATTACATTCTTATTCTTACAAATAATTTTATCCAATACTTTATAGACAGACTGAGTTAGTGAGGGGGAATTTCGAGACGGGATTCCATGGCCGTCAGACAAATCAATTAAAAGTTTAAAGACCAGACATTTTATTTTGTTGATAGCATTTAATTCAAGTGAGCTGTCATGTGTTCACGAATGTCATCATACACGTAATCATGGCGTTGCTCTCTGCACACTTTCTTTAGGTGCTTTTAAGAAAGCGCTACATTCATAGATCTAGAACCATAACCTTCTTGTATGTTATCTTTTCGTGCCGACTTTATTTATTGGCATTGCTACATTATTTATTTTATTTTTACACTTGAATCTTGATAGTTAATGGTTTCGACATGAAATCTGTTCCGTGTTCTTTGATTATGTATACCTAATTAATTTAATATATTAAAATGATTGTTAAACTTGAAAAATCTTTTGTACAGTATTACGGGAAGCATTGTTTTAATCGGCACAATAAGTTGTCTAAGTTCAATTCGTATTTATTATCGCAGATTCGTTATTACTGCAGCCCACCAGAAGGACGAAACAATGAAGATTTTAGGACTTTTGAAGACTTTGTTGCAGAAAGAAGATCCGAGGCGAGGCGTAGCTTTGTTGTTCAGGTTTTTTCCGAACAGTCCTGTTGGGATCTGTACGATTATTGCAGTGCGATAGGCCCCATTCGATTTATGCATCACTATTGTTTAAATGATAGAGATCATTTTGTCGTATCTGAATTGTTGAACGACGACGTGGAGGAATTTCTCCAATCCTGTCGACATTTAGAAGATTCAGACGCGTTACCAGTCAAATCTCCATTTGTGTGGTTCAAAACTGGTCAAGAACGACAGAAAAAGAAATCGAAGAAAAGAGAACCGTTTCCTTCTTATAAACCCATAAACGATTCAGATTTACTTGAAATCCTCTCTAACGCAAGCTCCATGTCCGAACAGATGAGAATCGTTTATGAAAGTACTCGATTGGACGAAGTAGGAATTAGGTTGAGGTTCATTACAGCTCGCCAAGTAGAGCTCGCTTTGTCGGGCTTGTTCCCAAACTGTGCAGTACTCCCCTTCGGGTCATCGGTAAATGGATTCGGTAAAGGAGGTTGTGATCTCGACCTGGGCCTTCGATACTCTCCCATGAATACTAGACATAAAAATTCCAGATTAGTTTTTCAAAGTAAAGAAGTCGGGCAGTCTGGCCGTCCACATATTCAGAGACAGATGGAAATGTTGGCCGATATTCTTCATTTGTTTCTTCCTGGATGTTCTAATGTGCGACGTATTCTAAAAGCCAGAGTCCCCATTGTAAAATATTGTCATGATTTCACCGGTTTAGAATGTGACCTCTCCATGACCGATCTAACCGGTGTTTATATGTCAGAGATGCTATGGTTGTACGGTAATTTAGACAGTCGTGTGCGTCCCCTGGTCTTTACTGTGAGGAGATGGGCCCAAAGTGTCGGTTTAACATCACCTATCCCTGGAAAGTCCATCACCAATTTCTCATTGACTGCTTTAGTGATATTTTATTTACAGAGTATTAAGGTTTTACCTGCCTACCTTTATCTGGTTGAATTAGCTCTACCTGAAGATTCTAGATTTGCAGGTGATGTGAACTGTACATTTGCACGAGATGTCTCTCGGATACCCGTGACTCTAAACAATTCAGATGCCGGAGCACTTCTCTCTGGATTTTTCGAATACTTTTCAAACTTTGATTATGAAAGGTACGGGATATGCATCCGATCTGGTAAGTCTGTTTCTAAACCAGATCATTCCCCTTTGTATTTAGTAAACCCTTTAGAACCTTCTCTCAATGTATCTAGAAATGTATCGCCTGAAGAGCTTACCCGTTTGAAAGTCGAGTGTCGGAATGCGTCCTGGCTTTTGCAATCGAATTCTTCCATTCTAAATATATTCAAACCTCTTCATCTGAGCCCACAAAAATCAGTATCCAAAACTGGTAAAAGATTAGTGTCATTAAAAAATCTATTTAAATCTCAGAATGTTAGTTGACTTATTAATTCCCCTTAGATGTAAATATTTTGTAGGTAATGTGTACAGGCAGAGTTGTTTTTTATTGAAATAATTAAATGTGTACATAATTTCTCAATTTGTTATAATTTTTTCATCTTCTTTGTTATTTATTCCTACCTCTTCCTTTTGTTGTCCTCTACTGTGGTATTACAATTATTACAGAATTAATAGCATAAATTTAAAGCAACATAGCTACTGGAAGTATGAGTTAAACATGTAGACTGAGCTCATGAAGCTCCCCCTCCTGTGAGACTGCCCTACGTAAACTAATCTGGCCCAGATAGACCAAATGCATTCTATTCACATTTGACGCTACCACTACCAGTTATTAATTTATACCCTTACTTGTAGGTTTTCATATCGTATCAAATAAAAGCAGATGCATTTCCGCTGCTGTTAAGATTGCATTACTAGGTGGAAAAAAGGTAATGTCTAAGGAATTTTAAGAACATACCAGAAAGAAGCTCATGTCAAACTGATATTGAGTTAAGCATTCAGTAGTAGTGATTTACCTTTAGCAAGTCAAATAAAAGTTGGGACGTAGGAAAAAAGGCATATATTTTTTCAATTATCTCTTTGCCATTTCTTCCGTTTTTTACAGCTATTTTCTTAGAAAATTAAGAGAAGGGACAGTCATTTGAGGAGAGCTATTTCACCCTCTAAAAAACTCAGAATAAAGTGGTTTTTTTTCCATTTTCATACTCATATAAAATAAATATTATTTGGATATATAAAAAAAAAAAGATTTTGTACTCGATTTAATCTTATTATTAGTTTTCCATAGAAAAATTTATCCGAGATATTGATAAAAATAAATCTTGTTTTGATGAAAATTGAAAACAAAATGTAAACCAATCACTTGTTGAATACTTTTTTAATATGTATAATAAATACCTAAGATATTATACAGACTCCCAAAGATTGAATAATATTAAATCTGTGGTGCAACAGCTTGTTATGCAACTGTGTGGTGTGGGCGTTATGCAACTATTTATTTAGTGGATGACACTTGATTTTTGTGTCATTACATCAGCTGTATGTATAAACCATATAATTGCCATTCTGCAAGTAAGTAGCATGACTTTGTCCGTAGGATATGGATAGGACCAGTCTTGGTCTTTTGGCTCACCCTGTGGAAGGTTTAAGTTAGCTTCTGGACACCTTATAGCTGACACGATTTTTGCCCTTCCACAGGATTTCCATTGCATATCCTAAATATAGTTACGCCCATGGGGAATCCCTCGATGCTTTTAGGTGTACCGTTCCCTTGCTTCACCTGCATATGATAAATGGATTTAATAGCAATAAGCTCTACTAGAAACACGTGAAGAGTTTGGTTCCTAATACGGTTTTTTCAAGTGGCCTGCGTCTTCGGGTGTTAAGCCCCCTGGAATAAAAAAAAGAAAGGCATAATTGGATCGAATTTTTGCTGACACAGCAAATAGGTTTATGACTCCACAAATGTATGATTTTTCGGGCAGCTAAACTTTAAGGACTGATTTTTGTACCAAGTTTCAACTCCACAGCTGAAAAACTGTGGGAGGTTCTTGACACTCAAGATAAAATTTTAAATCTTGGTTTCGGACTTTTTGGGCAAAAACAATACTTTTCCTTTAAATGTATGGAAAATTAAAATCGGTTGTACAGGGGTCAAATAAGGAATGAGGGACTACAGCTATATCTAGGATATTTGCTGAGTGTTAGGAGTAACACTGTTCAATAAAGTTTTAGTTCTTATTTTCGCCACCAGTAAAAACCGGCACTGAAGTGTGAAGTGATAACACCTTACCTAGTGATAATGCCAAACATTTGATAATATTTTTGTTGGCAGTTTCTGTTCTGTACGTTTTTTTTTACTTTTTAGTTAGTGATGATAATATAGTAGTGATGCAGACACTTATAGTTATTTAATGTTAATCTCACCCTTTAAGTTACTGATATGTTTTTAGAACTGTTTATTTATGTTTTATTTTTTATTCTCATTTGCTTGGTAGTTGCTGTTTGTGTGATACAGTTTCTTCGGAAAGTAAGTTTTTAATTTTAATTCTTTAATAATTAATTTTTGGAATCTGTCTATACCAGTCTAACTTGAAAAAAGATTTTTTATGTATGTGCATTTCTTTTAAGAAAAAACGCTAACTGTGTTTCTCTACAATATTGCTATTTGTAGGATCTGGTAGTTAGTAGTGGTTCTAAGAGTTTATGGAGAACCTAATGTAATAATTGATTAGTTAATTGGTAAAACTGAAGAATATGAGGCGGTTTATAGAAAAGATGGCGGGGTCTCACTTCAAAGTGTTTTTTTGACAAAAGGAATATCAACTTTACTCTGAACAAATCATACATATATTATTTCTTAAATGTTTAAATCATACAAATGTACTGTTTGACAAAGGGATATAATCTCTCAAGTGTATAAATTAGGTTAATCTCTCAAGTGTACCTCTAGCAATTCTTGACCGTGTCATCTTCTTCAGTTCAGCCAGTTTATTAACTTCAGTATCATGCAGTCTGGAACAGTGTTACTAGTGTTCAGCTTTCAGAAAGAATACTTAATAGGTTCTTGGATCCTCTGGGATGTAATTGACTTTGTATAGATGTAAGGAAAAAGGTAAAGGAAAGGTCGTAATTGTTTTGAACTCCGAGTCTAGCAGAACTCTACCTCGAACTAACTCCTGAACCATTGTCGGCGAAGTTAGAGGCGACCTAAATTCACTCACTCTTCTAGTGGGAGCAGGTGAATATGTTTCTTGCCCTTTAGCCTGGTTTACATGATGCCAATTGGCAAGACAATTGAAAGAAGCCAGTTGACTGGCATGGAATTACTGGCTTCATGTAAACAATTTAGGCCAATTGTCTTCATGCCAGTCAGAGACAGTTTCTTTCTTTCCTTCAGTTTCTGATCCGGTGGTGGGGGAGCGCCCCCACCTGTACAGTCAATGTTATTTCAAGTTAAGTTAAAACATACATTTCAAGAGGTTCTTTTGTACCAATTGGTCTTAAATAATTAAATTAATTTTGTCCCAGTTTAACTGCTATTATAAAGATATTAATGACAAGTAACAATATTATATTTTAATTACTGAATCAGCACTGTAACTAGCAATCCACAGGCCACAAGGAATTACAAGGAGAGGTGAATGGACAAAAAGCTGGAGGAATAGTTTGTGCAAGAAAAAATCTTAATTTAAATAAAATACTGTGACAATGTCATCCCTAAGAAGATTCAAACATGTGAATAGTTTTGCATTTTAAAAGTTACGGAGGGTGTTAAAGATTGACAGAAGGGAAACAAGAGATCCTAAGAATAAGAAGAAAACCTTATACCTTATAATGTTTTGTTTATTTTCTGGTTTGAAGCTTACTTAATGAGCTACTGAGCTTATGATCTCGTATATTAATCTGAATTGAATAATACATCTCTAAGTTAATTAATGTTTATAATGTTTCTTTTAGTACTTCAGGGACAAGAGGGCTTATTACAAAAAGGATAACAACAGACTGAGTGTTGCTTTCTTCCATCCTTACTGCAATGCAGGTGGAGGTGGCGAGAGAGTACTCTGGTGTGGTGTTAAAGCTATCCAGTTACGGTCAGTTAATGTATTTTTTTTTCAGTTATGTCATAATATTTCATTCCAATTTCTCCTACATTATTTGTATATTTAAAAACTTATGACCATTTTTTTCTCTCTTTAGTTATCCTGATTGCCAAGTCTATGTTTACACTGGAGATATCAATGCCTCACCATCGGAAATAGTGAAGAGAGTAAAACAGAGGTTTGGTATCCACTTACCTCGTGATGTAGAATTTATTTATTTGCACAAAAGAAGATGGGTTGAAGCTGACATGTACCCATACTTCACTCTACTCGGACAATCATTTGGATCTCTAATGCTTGGATTTGAAGCTTTACTCTCCTTCCTGCCAGGTTAGTTTTGTCCAATATTTCAGAAAATTTATTTTGAATTAATATTGCCTTTAAATTACAGTAAATACAATCAATACCTCAGAGGAAGGAAGGGGTAGAGGGAGCAATGCGATTTGAAAAGTGGTTCATTATGCTCCCCCATATACTAACACTTTCAAGCGAGGTCAATCCAAACTAAAGTGGTCATGTGGTCACTGTTCCTTGTCTTATTGGTCTATTCTTTGTCTTTCTGTCTCCACAGACGGTTGTCAACAAACCCTTATCAGTAGCATTTATTTGATGCACCTCTCAAAGATTGCTATTGGCTATTTAGGAACTGTTACACGTTTATTAACGACGTTACTGCCTTTAGATAATTAATAAGGTTAACAACAAACATTAATGTACACATTTATGAAATCCTTATCACCTGATATCAGATAAATTTCGAGTTTTTATCGAGATATCGATATTGTTTCACTAAACTGCCGCTTGAAAGTGTTAGTATATGGAGGGAGCATAATGAACTACTTTTTGAGACCCAGATTCTATAATATTGTTCCCTCTACCCATTCCTTGCTCTGAGATCAATACTATCCTCATCTTTACAAGGTGAACTTACATTGGAAATATGTTTCTTTTAGCTTTTACAAATCAAATGAATGTATTTTTATTCAGTGGAGAGCTGATATTCATTGTACTTAATATCTATTGTTAATTTCCCAATAAATTGGCTAAGTTTAGTCTTCAATGTCATCTTTGCTTTTTAAACATTTAATAAAAATTACTACATTTTATAATGACTAAATGTTTTTGAAATATAAAAATAAAGCTTAGAGACTTACGACTTATAATTGGAAGAGTTAATTTGTGAATCCTGGAGCTTCTGTATTAATTTAATTTATTTGATCAATTTCAGATGTATACATTGACTCTACGGGTTATGCTTTTACTCTTCCCTTGTTTAAATTTATTGGAGGCTGTTCTACTGCTTGTTATATTCACTATCCCACTATAACCAGGTTTGCTTTATTTTATTTATTATATATATCTATTCAACTAACTCTCACATAAGTTTTCTTATGTCAAGGTTTAGTTTAACATTTAATCCCCCTTTGATGAAAGTCATGATGCTATTATTGATAGTCCCTAGAGTCTCTTCAGAATAAGTATTAATTTTGCGACATTGAGGGAAAATTCGAAAAATGTGGTGAGGAGCCAATGAGAGATCAGGATTTTGAATTATGGACAGGTAGGCCAACTAGGCAAACAAAAATGACACTAGTAGAGGAGTGTGACTCTCAGGATAACCATTCAAGATGACCTTTTATTTTTTCTCCTAACAGGTTAGCTAATCTGTTTCAAAAATATGTAGTCAGTGTATATAAAGAGGAAGTATCCTTAAGCACATTTTTTTTTTTTTTTTTTTTTTTTTTTGATAGATTTAAATGTTTAGGCCCTTAAGTCCAAAATGTGTTTAAAACATAGTGCAAAAAAGCTTATTGTATGTTTGCTAAATATTCGAGCCTTAACTGCTGAACTGATTTTGATGAAATCAAGAAATCAACTTATCTCAAAAATTGGGAAACCATTTTTATTTTTTATCAAGATTGAATTTAATTTCACAAAAATCCTTATTGTGTGTATAAAAATATTAAAAATATTCTTTATTTAAGCCTTAAGCTTTCCTATAGTAACATCACAACATTAAATGTGCAATTAAATTAGTTTGGAATTAATTATTTTTAAAGAAAAACCCATTATGATAAAACAAACAGTATACAAATGACAAAATTAACAGTGCAAAGGTAAGCAAAGCTATAAAAATGTTTTATTTAATAACATAGATTTTACTCAAAATTCTTTCGATAAAACCAAGCCTACAGCATGCGCTACTTGTTTGTGCACTCTTCTGCATAATAATTAATATATTTCGTTCTGCCAGTTTTGCACCTATAAAGTCAGACCAGACAGACAGACTGGAAAAAAGTTAAGGCCAGTTTTGGTTGTAAAGTATGAAATGAAAAAGTATCAAAAAAAATGTTGCATTTCTCATCAATGTACAAAACTTTCTATATGTATATTGATTTTGATAACATTCAAGTAATAATTAAATATAACCACTAAAGGTCGACCAAGAAGTCATGACCACGGGAGAAACTGAAAGCTTAGCTTCGTTTAAAGTCTGAACTTCCGAGTATTACTGAAGTCAGTACAGTTGGGTGCTAAGACGATACCCATTTCTAGTTTGTATGACATGCGCAGTTATGTCAAATCTCACGAATAACTACAGAAAGGTTTTCAATCTGTTAGGATTCCTGTTTTGATTGTTTTTATACAGTACGAATATAGTCACAACTGTCCTTAACGATTTTGAACAATCCACCAATCTACGGGATGATGCAAATGCAAAGGATGCTACAAATAACGGGGTTGGAACAAACTTATTATGTACAGTAGTCGCCGCTTAATGTGATCACTTTGGGACCAAGACCTAGTGATCTCATTAACCGACTGATAATAATAAGCAAAACCTCATTGGTTAAGCTTTCGTTATGTTTTTATTGGATCAAAATATAAATATGAATAGATAACACTGGAAAATTCCGATATAATAATAATAATAGTAAGCAAAATGCACTACTGGAGGGAGTAATACTAAAAAAGATATAAAAATGAGAAAAAACTATTTCTTACGTACACATAAAACACATTAGAAAATAAAAAAATAATTGAAATGACATTAAACATATTTTACATTTCTTTCCTTTCATTCTCCTTAAATTATTTTCACAGAAACCATTCTTTTAGGGCACGCTCAATATCTTCTTCTTGACCTCTCTGTTTTTTTTTGCGAAATTGCAAATTGTGATTTTTGTGCGACGTTTTGAAGCATCGTTCTTTGTATAACACTTTTTATGACAAAACCATTCGACTTCGAACTATTAAATGTAATGTTAATTTGACTAAAGAGTTCTCAGAAACGATTGACTGACAATAACAACTGATCTCTGTATAAGTGAATTGTCGTAGAAATAGGGGGAGAAATGGATGTTTAGATGTTCTATGTCTATGTAGTATGTAATATAGAGGAAGGAAAAGGTGGCGTAAGGTATACTTTCTGAGAATCCTGGGTGTTTAGACGAAAACGCTTCTCGGTTTGCCGCAGCTGTTGTCGTTTCGTTGGGGGGACAATTCCCCTTGCCGACAGGTGCCTCTCAAGGGTTGAGTTAGTCTTTCCTTCTTGGTAGGACCTTAGTGCTTGGTGGTCATTTGTTCCTCAACTGTTTCTGACACCTCCACGAGGTGAAGCCCAGGCAATGCTCAATAGGTAGAGTAGCGAACGTCAGGAAACAGGCCGGTTAGGAGGCAGATGATGTGTACATCTGTTCGGGCTTTATGACGTAAGCCCCCGGTTACTCTCCTAGTCCAGTACACTACACACACTCACCAGAACAATTACACACCGCACTTACACTTGGTCACACACAGTACACACCTTAGGACCACCGTTCCTAAGTAGAGAAACCAAAGGGAAAAATTAATAATGAAACATGATGTCTGACAAAACGAAGGATTTTGTACCCCAGGCGAGCAAGGGGCCCCAGGGCCCTAAATCTCGCCCCATATCGCAAGATGTGGGCTGCTCTGTGGATTCTGGGGAGAGCACCCAGACATTTTATATTCAAGAGATCTCTGTAGTAGGCAACCAGGCTGCAGGATTTTATAATACTGGAAGCCCAACCCCAGGTGGAAAAGACCTCGGACCAGGACCGGAATTTGGATTGGACCCCACGCAGGAATTACCGGAAACCTTTTCAAAAAATACTACTACTGTTCAGCCAGTCACGACTGAACACCTTAATTCATCTCAGCCAGAAGCGGCTGAGATCGCCCAACCCACTTGTCTACCAACACTAGATGATCTAGATGCTCCTCTCCTCTTGGTGGAGGCTCTGATTTCCCCGGAAATTGCATTTAGAGCTTCTAATAANAAAAAAATTCAACGATTTCGACTTGACTTTGATCACAATAAACGAAATACTGATTACAATAAACGGATATTTTTTAATGCATTGGTATTGGGTGGGCCCGTTCCAGGCTATTTTGATCACACTAAGCGGTTGATAACATTAACCGTGATCACATTAAGCGGCGACTACTGTATTTGTTATTATAGAATATTATCATGAAAATTCAATGCTTTAAAACTTCTTGGTCGACCTTTAAAACCTTTTAACAACAAGGTTTAGTTCAATTAGTATTGGAATTTATTTCAAAATTCAATTTAATTTTTTTTTTTTTCTTAGAGAAATGATGAGACGAGTTTCTTCAAGGGTTGCTTCTTACAATAACAGAGCTGCTGTTGCAAGGAATCCTGTGCTATCTGCTGCTAAGCTTATATACTACAAGATGTTTGGTTGGGTATGCATAAAACTATTATTAAGTTTTAAGTTTCTTTTCGATATAGCCTGTCTCTCATTTTTTACAATTTAAAAGTTAGTAGCAGGTTCAAACCAGTGTAACTCTAATGTGGTTTATATGCTTAATACATACTGTGTATAACCTCAATCAGCCAATTATGACAATTGACAATACTAGTCAAGAGCTTATTTGGAGATGTTTGGTGTTTAATGATACCATCTGAGCCATATTATAGTAATAGTTCAAAGTATTTAAAGCAATATTATTATTATTAGAACCGGGGACCAAGCGCCCATGGCGCTCGAATTGAAGAGCAAAAACCTTAACAACCCCCCTCGATCTTAGGCTCATTTTTCTTCTCTCACTGTCCCCTACATGGAGGCATATCGATGGCACAGTTTAGATTAGGTTGTACAGAGATTTTTCCTTTTTATATTAAATATATTTGATCCTTGGGATGAAAAAAGGGTCAATATATTATTCATCTCTAGGTGAGAAGGATATAAGAATTGCTGATTCTTTTTGTTTTGTTTGTACAGTTGTATGGAATGTGTGGTAAATTCTCCGACTGTATCATGGTTAACTCTACGTGGACTGAGGAACATATAAATAGCGTATGGGACCTTTCACTTTCAACTCACAGAGTTTATCCTCCCTGTGATACAGCTGGACTCAAGGCAATGCCACTGGCTCCTGATATTAGTAAGTTGTGCCATGAACCTTTATTGAATAAAAAAAAAAAAAATCTTACTACCTCCTTAATAATCCCACTTATATTTCCAAAAATAAACCTTTAATTTGTAAGATAATAAAGTCAATTTGTAAGTGTCTATTAGTTCTATGCATGGTAGAACTTCAAAATAACAGATCCTTCTATAACTGAAGTCGCTTACAGTGGACAAAAAAAAACCTTGTCTTTCTATGAAATTCCAAGATTTTTTGCCCGACACAAGATCCTGAATCTGGTTCTGTTTTGTTCAGTATTCGGCAAATATCGCTTTTTAAACTATGTTTGAGCACTTTTTGTAGCTAAGTACTTACTCATTGACATACAGTCTTTTGCATTAT